>CAJYYF030000041.1:0-28735 GCA_913789895.3 Seladonia tumulorum
ACCGTCACTCAATGATCACCTTGGATCATGAAAGGAGTATGGTCCACATTTAGGAAACTAAATGTGTAATGAGCGATCCTTGATGGGGAACTATTACCTGAGCCCGAACAGGTAGAACAATACACCGTCAACAATAGTGAGTCGGACCGTCATTCGGTGACCACGTTGGGTCACAAAAGGAGTATGGTTGACATATGGGAAACTGTATGTGCGGCAAGCGGCTCACGATAGTTGACGGTATTTGAGTCGGACCGTCACTCAATGATCACCTTGGATCATGAAAGGAGTACGGTTGACACATGGGAAACCATATGTGCCCCAGAATACTCAGGATGGTTGTTGCTACCTGAGCTTGCGAAAGGGAAGCGATATATGGCGACTCATGAAAGTGGCCTGCCTATAATTAGCAACAATAAAAGTGTTCGGCAACAACAACAACAACAGTGTTCGTAACGAGCGCAACGGCCGTTGTCGCTCAAATTTTCAGTCTGAGGGTAGGGTAAGTTCTCAGTTTGGAAATTTCTAGGCGACTCTCGAGAGCCGTCAGTTCCTCGAAATTGCTTCGAACCGCTCGCGCGAGGTTCGCTTTCCGCGCGATCGCGCGCATCTTTCTTTCGCGAAAACCGAAAGTTCTGACGCGCAGAGGGTTTCGCGTCGTCTTCATCGTGGTCGCAGACGAAGCCGAAGCCGCACCCGCAGCCATCCGATCCATCTCGGCCTCGGTTTCCTGGATTCGACGCTTCAGTTCGGAGTTTCTCCTTCGCCAAGATCGCGCCTCGACCGATATCCGTCGAGACCTTCTTCGCTCTTCCCTCACGGTTTCCTCCAGTTGTCGAAACGAGAGTTTGGTCGAGGTCAAGTTGCGCGGATCGACGCTTTCTGCCGCGAGCTCGCGGAGATCCTTCGATCCTTGCGCGCGCGGTACCAGGCTCGTTTCCGCGAATCTCCGGCCGTCGAGTTTCCTCGCCTGCGACCGAAACGAGAACTCTCTTGAAGTTTTCTAATTGAGCCGTTTTTATTTTGAAAGTGGCCTAAGTCCATTTATACTTAAATTGAGATATGCAAGGGTTTGCGTTTCAATGCAATTAAAAATATTTTTAACCCCCTTTGCACTCGAAGCTATTTTAACTCCAAAATGAAACGTTTCTTGAAACCTAGAATATTTCCCTTCAATATATCCTTTCTTTTTCATGTTATACATACGAAAATGGTGCAATTCACTCGTACGATACTGAAGTAAGTTTAGCAATTTATTAAATAGAAGCAAGTGTAATAATGTGAAAAATATTTTGAATAATGATACAGCAATTTTTAGTGGCGCCTTACGGTCGCCATTCGAGTGCTAAGGGTTAATACGTACAGGATACTAATGAGTGATATCGCTTAAGTGTATCTAAAGGAGTTAAATTTATAGTTCCTATTAAAATAATGGCAATTATTAAGCGAATAATATGCGTTATCTTACCAAGAATGGAGTTCAGCCACTTCCAAAATTAACAACCAGATTCGTTATAAAATTTGAAGGAGCCCAAGTCCGTTTCATTCGAGAAACGAAAAATGTTGGGAAGTCAGGAACACGCTAACCTTGACGTTGGTCAGGTCGAGCAAGCTCGCCCGCAAATCTTCCATCGTACATCGAAGACGCTCGCGCCGCCATTCCTCCTGGGACAGGGCTCGTCGAAGGTTGACCAGCCGTCGCAGCTCGGTCAGCTTTCGTTGGCCGGCAGCTGCGACAGCTTCGGCGACGTCGACGAGTTCCCGCCGCGGAATCAGCACGGCCTCGGACCACTCGGAAGCGGAAGAACCGCAAGGTTGGTCTCGCAGCTGGCCCGTCTTTAACACCGATCGAACCTCCTGATCCTCGAACAGCTCGAGCATAGCCTTTTCGAGACGACCGACGTTTTCCTTGCGACGCGCGACGGCGGCGCGCGCGCTCGAACAAGCCCTTCGATGAAACGCGAGACTCTGTTCCGCTTCCGCCAGCTCGATCGCGCATGCCTTGACCTGCCGTCATCAAATCGCCGTCGAAATCATCGTCTTGACCGCGCCGCACAGTGGGCAAAAAACGGCCTTTTTCGATTCAAAATCAAAGAACTTTCGATAGGAATGAGGTAGAGCGATGAAATTTTTTTTAAATGAAAGCTGAAACTTTGTAGAATATGGGAAAAATAGGGAGATTACGGTACGAACGTTTTTTAACCTTGAGAAAATTCGTTAAAGTTGCACAATTTCAAGAAAGTACCAGTAGTAATGACAGCGATACGTCAATTGATGACGAGATGTGAAGTGCTTCATGTTTCGTAAGTAACTCAAAACGTTAAAATACTTCATTATTATTATTTTTATTGTGTTTTATATATGAGAATACGATATACTTTCAAACTAGTGTGTTATCAAGTCATTTTAACGAAAAATTTCATTAATTTGTGTCGCAAAAGTTTATTTTTTGCAAAAACCAGAGGTCGTAGACAAATTTTGAAAACAGATTTGAAATCTATGGGAAACGATATGTAGCATGTTAAAAAAAAATTTTCCGCGCGTATTAGCGGCAAAAACAAAATTTTCTTGAAATTGTGCAACTTTAACGAATTTTCTCAAGGTTAAAAAACGTTCGCACCGTAATCTCCCTATTTTTCCCATATTCTAGAAAGTTTCAGCTTTCATTTAAAAAAAAATTTCATCGCTCTATCTCATTCCTATCGAAAGTTCTTTGATTTTGAATCGAAAAAGGCCGTTTTTGCCCACTGTGCGCCGCGCCAACGCACAGTGTACCGAACCATGGACAAAAATCGAAAAAGTCACTGCTTCATATCGACTTAAAACTATGTTCATACTATGTCAAAATGTCCAAATAAATCATTTTTTGATAAAAATTCAAAAAGTTTAGTAGGAAATTAGTTACAAGCGAATTTGTAAGCGAATTTTATGAAGATCAAATAGTACCTCAGTTCATAGCGTAACTTGTTCACGTTATATTATGATCCAAAGACGATTATAAGAAATAATCTTTTCAGAAAATGACGGCTAAGGGTTGGCTAATTGTAGTTTATCGTCAAAAATTGTGTAATACATATATGCAATATAATAATTAACCTGAAATGAAACCATTCAGTTTCATTGGTTTCCCTAATCTTTGGAAGAGGATAAAAAAAAGTTCCGCAAAGTTCCGCTGAGATTTTGATTGCGTTGTATTGGTAAGATAGTATACTTTGAATTGTATAAGTTTTAGCTGCAGCTACCTGCAAATGTCAGAGTTATTTAACAAAATATGCAGCAAGAATCGGTCAGGAAGATGAAATAGTACATCCGTGCATAGTGTAACTTTGTTTACGTTTTGTTAAAAACTTCCGCAAGGTTCCGCTGAGATTTTGATTGCGTTGTATTGGTAAGATAGTATACTTTGAATTGTATAAGTTTTAGCTGCAGCTACCTGCAAATCTCAGAGTTATTTAACAAAATATGCAGCAAGAACCGGTCAGGAAGATCAAATAGTAAATACATCCGTGCATAACGAATTAGCACAACTCTTATTTGTGTCGAGGAGACGAATTTTATAATAGTTTAAAACAAAGTTTCAGTTTCGGAAGAACTGAACTAAGAATTCATCTACTGAAAACCAGCAATAAAAACAAATTTTGTTTATAAATATCGTTTTTCAATGTTTAAATAAATGACTATATTTATAATAATATCATATTGAGATTGCTTTCAATGTAAATAAAAAAGCCCACTTTGTTTCATATCTCTATTCATAAACACAACAACACAACAAAAGTTATTGAATTTTGTCCAAAAAACAGGCATTTCGGTACACTGTGCGACGGTGGAAATCGCGTTTACCTTGATCTCCGCTTCGATTTTCAAACGCCGAAGCGCGCACGCTTCGCGCCACTGGTCCGCCTCCACTCTGGAGGGTAGACCACCGTCCGGGGTCGCGTCCAAATCGTGCAAACCCCTCGGATAGGCGAGCCATTCTCGTGGCAAAAGCTCCGACTCGATCGCCGTCGGTTCCAAGACGCGTTCCGCAAGCTCGCGAAGAAACACGAGCGACGTGCCGCACGCGGCGGTCAACGCGGTCCTCGGCCTTTTCCGATAATGTCGGAACAGCTGTTCCGCCGCCATCGGTTGTTTCGAATCGAGGAAATCAGCGCGATACTTCTCCTCGAGCAGCTTGTCCCGCCTGCGCGACGCCTCGTACCTCGTTCTCAGCTCGATCAGTCCCGCCTCGAAGAGCTCGCTCTCAGCGGCGAGGGCGCGCATCCGCTTGACGGCGGGCGTCAGCTCGCGCTCGATCGCGCGTCGAATCTCGCGTCTGCGTTGGCCGATCCGTCGGTGCCACAGGATTCTCCAGGACGCTGTCAACCTCTCCAAAAGCACGGATCGCTCGACTCGAATCTTTTCCGCTGCCAACTCGCTCAACCGGTCGTCGAATGCTCTCGCGCGGCTATAAAATTCCCCTAAAAAACGATCAACGGCTGGTTTCTTTCGATCGGTCTCTCTTCCTGTCGAGCATTCGCTGTCTCGCTGTCTCGCTCTCTAGCACGATCTATTTTTGTACCAACCATTCGCTCGATCCACGTTCTCTTCCAGCGTCGACCTGTACGCGAGACGGTCGGCTCGCAACGCGCTCAACTTGTTCTCGTACGCTTTCATCTCCTCGACGTCTTCCCTCGTGTAGCTGGCCGGATCGATTTCATTGATCAGACAACTCGGTATCGGGACGATCCTCTTGGCGTTCTCCTCCAATCTGAAACGTTCCAGAGCGTATCGCGACGTCTCACAGTGCGAACAAATGGCATGTTTTTGGACACTTCTCGTAGGTTGGTTATTGATGTATATACGTACATCTAATTTAATTATAAAGTACAAAGTATTTTGTAACTGCACTCCATTGCAATTACGAATCACATTGTAATTCGATCGAACGAAGATCTCAATTATAAATTACAATATGATTGTATTACAATGTAATTTAATTACAAAGTATGTATTTTGTAATTGTACTCCATTGCAATTACGAATCACATTGTAATTCGATCGAACGAAGATCTCAATTATAAATTACAATACATAGAATTACAATGTAATTCGATTACTTTGTAATTATAATTTCTGGAGTAATTCGATTACTTTGTAATTGTAATTTCTGGAGTAATTCGATTGTAGTTCTGCGCAACTCTGCGCACTGTGCGTCTCTTGAAAATCTTCGGCGCTTCGCTTACCCGACTTCGAGCACGCCGTCCATCATTCGTTCGATCGCCGACCTGCGAAACGCGTGATCATTCGAGTCTGGATCATTCGTCCCGTGTTTCTCCTCTTCGGTCCCGGTGTTCTCGGGTTCGAGCCGCGATTCGACACGATCGCCGTCGAGAGAAAACGCTTCCGCGTCACCGTGCCAGAGGCTGGCGTTTAGAAGCCGATCGGACGCGTCCACGCCGAACGTTCGCAACAGCTCGGTGACGCAGCGACGCGTATCCTCCGCGAGTTCGATCGCCGCGTTTGTCTCCCTTCGTTTGATCGATCGAGTCTCCTCGTATAGTTGGTTGAAACGAATCTTGACTGCGCGCTCGTTATCGTTCGCGAGGATGCTCGCCTCTCGAACCTGCAGGTAACCGTGGCGCGAGTCGAACAGGTTTGGCGAGTTTTCCTCGTTGAGTGGCTCCGACTCGTATTCCGCCTCCAACCTGCAACACGAGGTTCCTCCGCGTATTATTGTTTTAAAATAAAGTATGGTTAAAATAAACTATTGTCACAAAATTTATGATATCCTTTATCCTTTTTATATCCTTTAGTTCTAACAATAAGTTTCAAGTAATCGTACATTCATGTACAGTACGGTAGAGTACAGTATATATATGTAAAGAAAATATATCGCTTTAATTCGAATTTGGCGGCATGACGCCGTCGGGTTCAGTAAGATCGGTATGATAGAGAAGGTGACCACGTGTGCAGAAAGAATAGAAAAAACCAAAGAGATTAATATAAGGAAGCATTAAAAGAAGTGGTAAAAGGAAATTGACTATTGGAAATAACATAAATGTCGTTTCTCTTTTGACAGGTGAGACTAAGATTAAGTATGTAAATAATGTAAATAGCTTTGTTACAATAAAGTTAACCTCTTTTGACAGGGCAACGAACAGTGGCTTATTTCTGAACGAAATTTCCTGCAAGATCTGATAGAATCTTATATATATATTTAGCTATACGATTCTACACACACACACACACACACACACACACACACACACACACACACACACACACACACACACACACACACACACACACACACACACACACACACACACACACACACACACACACACACACACACACACACACACACACACACACACACACACACACATATATATATATATATATATACAGGGTGTCCCACATAAATGGGAACACCTAAATATCTTTCGTATTTACAGACCTATCAGAAAACTTCAGAGGACAAAGTGACACTATTGCAGGAGGCCATTTTAGTGGTGAAGAAAAAAATTTTTTATGTCGTGTTTTTTAATGAAATTTCAAGGTCACCGATGTTTTTTTAAATGGTAAAGTATATTTCTTTTACGATAGCATGATAGACAACAAAAAAACTGAATTTAATGGATACCACCTTTTTGATCTTGAAATGGCGTTGAGCAAGAATAATCATGTTGAAGCGGATGAAATGTGGATGATATGTGCATATATATATAAGTATATATTACTTAGCTATACGATTCTACACAAATATATAGGTTTTAGTTGAGGGAAGGAAGGAACTGGTTCAGATGGCACTGCTAAGGTCCACACATTATACATGGGAGATGACCCTCCCTGGCCACGACCGAACGAATCTCTCTATCCGCGATAACCTAAGCTCACCTCGACACCGCCCGCCTAGTTGTCTCGGAGAATCGACACCAAGATAGCAGATCCGCGTCTTCCGAATTTATCTCGGTCAGAGGATAGTTGGTGACTTTCGACTCGGCCAGAACGGACGACACGCAGCTCGGCCGGACGCGCATAGGTTCGAGGAATCTTTCTCGCAAGTATCGACTGGCTCGATCGTACCGGTCGATTTCCAGCTCGACGGACTCCGACAGTCGCTTCTCGGTCGATTTCGCAGCTGCCAGTTTACGTTCTCGGGCTTCCGAGTCGAGATCGAACGCGCGGATCGGAACCCTGGCCGCCGGGGCCTCGGTTTCGTTCGAATCGAGCAACGCCTTGATCTGTTGCGTCGAGAATCTGTTGCGTTACAGAGTCTTGTCTCTTTCGAGGAACGAGTATCGAAGTCGTACTCTCACCCGCAGTCTCAGTCCGTGGAAATCTTCGAGGATCGAGAGACGCGCCGCGCGTGTTCGCCGCTCTTCGGCGGCGATCCGTTTACGAAGGCTCCGCTCCATCCACGTTTCGTTCGAGAGCTCTTCCTCCCGAGCGGTCGGTTCACTTTCGCCTTCGTCTTCGCTTTCGCTTTCGGGCCCGGGTTTGCTTTCGTGCTCGATCCCGGCGAACTCCTTCAGGTTCGAGCGCGGTGAATCGGGACGATCGGCGACGTCGCGAACGCGTTTACCGTTCGCGTCCACGATCCTGGAATAAGTTGTATTACACCACGTTTTAACCCTTTCGCTACGGAGCGCTTGCGCCACACTGTGATCGCTGTGAACGGACCGCATTACATACTGAGTAGTTGACACTGAAGTACGGAGTGCTACGTTGTAATTGGAAGTCGTTTCTTGTTCTCTAAATTTTACAATGACATTTATTATATTGGGTTGGCAACTAAGTAATTGCCGATTTGTTCAATGAAATAAAAGAGTTTTTTTTTACTTGGAATGAACTTTAATCTATGATGTATTTTCCATTTTGTTCGATGACCTTTTGCCATCTTTCTGACAACTTGAAAATTCCACGCTCGTAGAAAGTCTGATCCTTTTCGGCCAAAAACTGAGTCAAGTTATAGTTTCATCTATAACTGAAATCGGCAATTACTTAGTTGCCAACCCAATATTTAGTAATATCATCTCACTTTCTAAAATATAAAAATGTATAATCAAAATTTATTTTTATTTAATATTTTATTATAATGTTCATGTAATATTTTTTAATACAACGAAATTACTAAAGTATTTAAAGCCGAACATAATATTAATAATCAACTTT
This sequence comes from Seladonia tumulorum, assembly GCA_913789895.3. Classification (NCBI taxonomy): domain Eukaryota; kingdom Metazoa; phylum Arthropoda; class Insecta; order Hymenoptera; family Halictidae; genus Seladonia; species Seladonia tumulorum. Next base: position 8,158 of record CAJYYF030000041.1, read on the forward strand.
GGTATGATACATTTGAAAGCAAATTGATTTAACTAAAGTATCTCGTGTAAAGTATGAAATCAAAGTATATATGGTATGAACGTATGTATACGCTCTTCGTACCCGCGCGCCCACTTTTCCAGAGCGTATATATACGCTCTTCGTACATGAATGGTCATTCTTCGAGGCCGTATATATACGCCCGTCGGAGCGAAAGGGTTAATGTAAAACTAGCGAAGCGTGTTTACAGTTTTGATGGTCACTGTACCTGTTCGCCGCCAGATCGCCGTTTCGGCCTAGGGAAACTATGAGATCGGCGACGAGCACGGCGCTCCTGGTGCCGCCCTCGCTTCTGTGATGAGCCACGAATATAGCGATAGCTTGCAGCGTGTTCGTGTTCGTGTTCGCGTCTTCGCGCGCTACGATCGATCCGTCGTAAGCGCACGCGATCAAGAGCGCGCGATCGCGTGTTCGACCGCGGTGCAAGCCAATCCCGAGGTTTCTCGTTCGGTGCAGCGACGGGACAACTTTGGTCAGCGTCGCCTCTCGGAAATCGGTCTAAAAAGTGACGAGCGGGAAGGTGAATCGAAGCGAATCGGGATTCTCCACAGTCGGTTCTCGATTCTTACCTCGAATTCGATTCGATGCAGTTGATTCGAGAGGTACGGGATCGCGAGCACAGCCTCGGCCGCTGTGTTCGCGCCGGATTTGCCGGCACCGTGCAGGCTCTCGTAGAGAAACGTGGTCAACGCGATCACGCGATCGGCTGTCGGTGTCTGGTGATAATGGCCGTTCAGCTGACACGAAAACACCGCGATCGCGTTACCGGCCACGGGACGAGTTTCGTTCGCCACCACCAGAACCAGCAGTGTCGCCTCGGCACGCGAGTCCGTGCCGTAGATCAAAAAGTCGACCAACTGCCCGGGAAAAGCGAACGTCTCGATATATATCAGGGTCGTCGATCGAAGCTCCCGAGGATCGCTTGTGCTCTCCTACCTGACGACCGACGTTCACCGCGGCCACGACCTTTCCGGCGGCGGTCGTCGCCTTTAGAAGAAACACTCGACCCAGGCGAGAGGATCCGACTCCCAGCAAGTTTCCCTCCTCCGAGAACTTGAGCCGGTCCAACGGTTCCTTCTGCAGGTGAGCGCAGCGCGCGATCTTTGTGGCGGAAGGCGTCGAGACGTCGAGAACCAAGCAATTCCCAGCGACGCTGCACGTCGCCAGAACGGGCAACGAGGAATGCGAGACCAAGCGTGTCACTGAAACCGAAACGATCGCGTGTGTTCTCTCTACTCGTTCTCGTTTGTCTTTCTGTTCGATCCTCGACGTCGCGACGAGTCGACGCGTACCTTCGCCGTGATGACTCAACGACGGACGACGATTCCTCGAGGAGATCACCATTCCCGTGGTCGCGTCGAGCACGAATAATCGGCACTCGGGCCGGCTCGACAGGGCTGCAAAGTACTGGGAAAGACCACGCAGAGGCGCGATCGCTATTATCGCCTGGTCGACGACGCCGTCGTCTCGGACCAGCGTTTCGAGTCGAGGCGCGCGGTCGCGCGACCCGCCTATGATCGCCATCGTTTCGCCACCCTCCCCGAGCAGGACGATCCTGTCGTCGCTGGGGTGGCTCTTCGCCCGGTTTGGAAACGACGGCAGCTCTATCGTCCAAATCGGCTGCCAATGCTCGTTCCGATCAGTGGCGCTTGCACGCCTTCTGAAAAACTGCGAGAACGCGGTAACGGTAAAGTCGGAAGGGAGCGGAGCGACGCAAGCGAGTTCTTATTTACATTAGCGTCTAAGATCAAGAACTTCAAAATCGATGGTATAGTTTTCTAGTTAACTCTTTGAGGCACGGTGGGATTAAAAGTGTCCCACCTTTTTGATGGACCGTAATGCATGGTGGGACATTTTTAATCCCACCTCGAAATTTTGCAATAGCTGCATGTGTATAGGTTTACATTTCGTCTTATTTACGTAAAGCAGTTGGTAATATATTCATCCAATGTTACTTTATGCACTTATGTTGGCGCACTTACGTTGGCAACTTTCAACATGCTAATACCGGTTCAACAGTTGTTGTAAGCGGAAGGTTTATTGCGATAATATTTTTTTCCCGGTTTTATGTGAAAAATCGTAGAGGTAAGTTAATTTATATAAAAATTAGTTCTATATAAACAAGTGAAGTGTTTTATAATAAAAACTAAAGATTAAATTTGTTTGCAAATGATGAAAGTATGGTGGGATTTTATTCGTCCCATCATGCAACTTGGGGAGTAATACAAAAAAACATATTTTTATTTATTGTTTATGTTTTAATATTCTTAAAACTATAAATGTGATTTGAATATAGTGTAGGTAATTTTAACGCAATAAAATTCCTGTGCAACATGGGTCTATTTTATGACCTGAATTCCTGTGCCGCAAAGAGTTAAGAGTTATGTGGGCCACCCTTTTTTTTTTTTTTTTTGTTTAAGGGCGGTGGGGAAATGCTATTTATGCACACCCCCCCTAAAGATGAAAGTCGGGGAGTAAGTCGGGTGTAATTTGATAAATTATAATTCGCCGCCCTGTGTATCGTATAACCCGGGGTGGCGTGGCTAGTTCCAATGACTTACAACCGCGAAGCTTGCACCGACTTACAACGGGAATTCATTGTAAACCGTGGTTCGATACCGTGGCGTGGACGTCTAGACGATTCGATTCTCCCCCGGACGCGGGCGTCGCGACGACGAGCATTGCTCCATCCCGATGAGCCACCAGCACGGGGTTCCTCGAGGGTTGGCCGGACGATAGCACGACCGTTCCGACGCGGCAAGCCTCGTCATCGTCGATCTCGATCGCCTCGACGTTGCCGAGCCGATCGCAGAGAAGCAACGTTCCCTCGGAAGTCCAGGAGAAGGAAACTGGTGGTTCGCGATCCGAGATGCAGCTCGTCTCGATAGGAAACAATCGCACGATCTTCGAGCAGCTCAACACTCGATAAACCGTCAGCGTCGCGGTCCTGCTCGCGAGCCTTCTCGCCACCAACAGAGGCGATTCCGGCGAGCACCTGACCAGTCAGGTACGGAAAAACGGAGAATCGATTTTGATCGTGATCGAGACGCTGCACTGATCGAGGGAAGCAAAAACGGCCTTTTTCGATTCAAAATCAAAGAACTTTCGATAGGAATGAGGTACAGCGACGAAATCTTTTTTAAATGAAAGCTGAAACTTTGTAGAATATGGTAAAAATAGGGATATTACGGTACGAACGTTTTTTAACCTTGAGAAAATTCGTTAGTTGCACAATTTCAAGAAAATTTTGTTTTTGCCGCTAATACGCGCGGAAAAATTTTTTTTCAACATGCTAAATATCGTTTCCCATAGATTTTTTCACGCTGATTTCAAATCTGTTTTCAAAATTTGTCTACGACCTCTGGTTTTTGAAAAAATAGACTTTTGTGACACAAATTAATGAAATTTTTTCGTTAAAATGACTTGATAACACACTAGTTTGAAAGTATATCATATTCTCATATATAAAACACAATAAAAATAATAATAATGAAGTATTTTAACGTTTTGAGTTACGTACGAAACATGAAGCGCTTCACATCTCGTCATCGCTTGACGTATCGCTGTCATTACTACTGGCACTTTCTTGAAATTGTGCTACTTTAACGAATTTTCTCAAGGTTAAAAAACGTTCGTACCGTAATCTCCCTATTTTTCCCATACTCTACAAAGTTTCAGTTTTCGTTTAAAAAAAATTTCATCGCTCTACCTCATTCCTATCGAAAGTTCTTTGATTTTGAATCGAAAAAGGCCGTTTTTGCCCACTGTGCGCCGGATCGCGAGCACTTACGAGAAGGTTGCGCGTAGATCGCCGGCGGGATCTATGGTCGCGGGATCGGTGATCGCTAGTCGTTCGCCCGTTCTCCACTGCCAGATGATTGTCCGGAAATCGGGAAAGATGGCCTGTCCCAGGAGATATTCGGTGCCGGCGAACGCGCAACACGCGTAGCCGTTAGCCTCCTGGCTGTCGGCGCATCTCGCTATCTTTCGCATCGACGGGTAGGCGAATACCGTGATTCTGGGATTGGATTTCCTTTCGACGAGGGAAAAGATCGGCGCCACCGAGAGCCCTGCGACGCAGGACGCGCCGTCTCCTCTCTCGCGGCCCTCGAATCTTTCGATCCGCGTCTCTCCGCTGTTCCAGTCGTAGAAACGCGCGTAAACGCCCGAGACCGTGACCACGGCATCCCTTCCGACGAACGCAAAGTCCAGGGCTTTCCCAAACTTGGTCCATCTGCGGAAGAAGCGAAAAACGTGAGGGATCGACGACGACGATCCCAAGAGTGTCACAGAATCGCGTGTACACTCCTGTCCATAAGTCACCGGACATTTACTCGTTTTCAGCAATTAAGAATGATTAACACTATTCCTACCGCGACCGGTCAAATGACCGTTTGAAAATTTCGATTAGAATTTCCTATATGCAACGTAATTGAATCGCCTTTAAACTTCACGAATTTTCCTAAAATATGCGTATAATACATTTTTCAATATTCATTTCTTTTTTTATTGTTTATTTTCTGAGAAAAATTTCCAGTCTGTCTTACCTACCACGACCGGTCATTTGACCGGTAGAATGATTTATATCTTTTTGTAATAGTATTCTTTCAAAGACTCAATTCCGAAACTATAAAGTCGTTAGAAACGAAAGGTAATGCAGTTGTGGCATGATTTTAGCCGAAAAGTGCCTTCCAGGGACTGCTTTACGGCACTTCAAAGTGTTTACAGTTCTCGCTCGCCTATCGGTCTCGCGGTGTTTTTGCCTGATTGGTATCCGAAGCGGTCCAGAACCTCGGATTTTCTTACACCGTCTTATCTACTATGATTGTAAAATAAACAAAATCATAGCCGAAGGGGATGCCTAGACGTCTTCTCACGAATTCAAATCAGTAAAGTCTTGTGACCTGAACAGAGAGCATCAAATGTGAAAGTTACAAGGAGCATATTCGGCAGTCGTTTACTATTTTGTATTTTTATTCTATTATTATTCTACTTTTACTTTATATTGTATTACGTTTTATAAGTGTCATTTTCAAAAAAGTGAACGAACCAACAATACTTCGCAGTAAGTTTCACATTTTATCTTTTGTTCATTTTTTTATCCATCTTGATTTACATTTTTATATTTCAGTTTTTATTTTATCCCTTGAATATTCAGTCCCAAAATGTCAAGACGTTCGAAGAGTGTAAATTTATTATTAGAGAAAATAAATAATATTGATGAAGTGTTCTGAAGATGATCAGGAAATTTTTGATATTGAAAATGACAATGCGGAAAATTATGATCTATTTGAGACCGACTCGAACACCGATGAGGACGAAGAGAATGTTTCGAACGTACGTAGAGGACGAAAGAGAAGGAGATTTTTAGTTAGTTCCAATAGTGAGAATGAGGAAGAGGTAATCGAAACTGCTGTAGACGGAACTGTTTGGCAAGAAGTAAAAGAATAGTCTAATCCTGGAAGAGCGCCTATTCATAATATTTTTAGGGCAACATCAGGCCCAACAGGGTATAGTAAACGAAATATTATTATATTATTAAGTTATGACGGCATTTTTTCTGATCATTGATAAGAATTATCTTCATTCTATATTAAAAAATATAGGTTGTGCTAAAGACCGGTCATTTGACCAGTCGCGATAGGAATAGGTATACGTGAAGTGTCGGTAGGAATAGTGTTAAAACGCAGATACAACTCGGCAGTGTACGTACGGTGTCTCGACGTTGGCGAACCGCATCCTTCGTTCGCATGATCCGAGCCACTCGAACAGTTTGCCGACTGGAAGCCGTCGCGAACGGGTTGCTCGGATACCAGGATTTAATCGATCACGCGAGTCCGTGACGACCACCGAAAACACGGATACGGCGGCCGCACGCTGGTGGTTGCCTTACAAATTAAAACACGAAGTTTGAAATTCCAAAATGTACAATAAAAGAACACTTTATAAGATACGATACGAGTACGACGATCGGCACAGATCTACTGATCTGTACTGGCTACAATGACTGATCATTTCTACATGCTCTGAAAATGTCAAAATTCAATTATTTCGCTCATCAGTTGTCTCAACAATGGGAGAGGCTTCGTTACCCTGGTAACGTAACAAAAATATTTGCCGCTGGTTGCTTAAGTTGCCGATTGAATCGAAAAAAAAAACACGAAAACGAGATATCTTGTGATCCGGCCGCAACGTTCGATTTGCTAAAAACGAGATATCTCGTGACCCGTACGGAATGTGTTAAAGACGAGCAACGTTTGTGTCGAAAAATGTTGTTCTTAAAACGTCCAAGCTTCATTATTTATTACAACTGTAATATTTATTAAATTGTACTAATTTCTTCATTTTCGAGGTCCATGGAGATTTAAGAGATAATGTTCATCGATTAGAAAGTTCTTTTGTTCGACTAAATATGTCATTAAACTTTTCCGATTCGGACCACTGTGCGCCGCGGTCCGTTCGAACGTTTCGCTTTCGTCGCGGGTCGCGGTCGATGTTCGCGACCGTGTCTCGCGTCGCTTGTCGATCGAAACGAGAGATCGCCGCGAGAATTCGTACAAAGGGGCCCAGTAGGTCAGCGGATCGCGGCGATCGTAGGAGGGTTCGATGAATCGTGCGACCGTTATCGCGAACCTCGCGCAACGCATATCAATCGGTGAACACGGCGACGGCTTCCCCGCGATCTCGCGCGAGGAATTTCCACTGGTGGCGGCCGCGGAATGGAATCGAGGAAATCGGCAAAAGAAGAGAATCGTTCGGCCGGTGTCCCGAGCGTCGAAAAGGAAAATTGCGCTCGACTCGACGAGAGGGGAACTCTCGGTGCTCGTTTCGTCGTCCGATAGCGGGTGACCGGGTGAAAAGGAAGCTCGGATATAGGCCGAGGACCGCTATTCGATTAATATGCCGAAGACGCATCCGAGGGGAACAACGAACTCGTGGCCAGGCGTTTTCTTGCTCGACGGTTCGATGTCGTTCGAGAACTCAGAACGTCGAGAATCGTTCGATTGCTTGGAACGCGCGAGCGATCGGTGTTCAAGTCCAGTGTTCGTTCGAGATTCCTGGATCGCGACCGTCTTCGTCTTTGTCCAGAAATGACCGCGCCGATCGGTAGAGATTCGCGATTCCTTCGCGTTTGCTGCGCGTTGCTGATCGTTTCCGGTCTGACGAGTGCCGCCAGCGATCTCGCCCAGAATCCCGTGGCAAAGCCGATCGATCGTAGCAAGGAGAACGCGACCGTGGTCGAGTCGATCGCCGAGAAAACTGTCGAGACGGTGTTCGAAGGGAGAGATCGAGATGCGGTTGCAACGAAATCGGCCAAGGGCGTCGGCTGGAAGATCGGACGAGCGAGCTCGACGAGAGACAGCTACCTGGAAGCGTTGAGCCACTCTCGAACCAGCACCGATCCGCGCGAGGGTGTCGTTTCGATGGACTCGACGACCAGCTCCTCTCAACGCAGAAGAGAGTACGTCGCCGGCCCGGTTTACGCGGGCAAGGATGACAGCGCGACCACGCAACCGCGAATCGTTTATGGTTCGCCGGACCGGGATTCGTTCTCCATGGTGCCGAGCGATTCCTACAGTCTTCCCTCCCGAGGATCCGTCGACTTTGCCGGCTTCCAAAACTCTTACGGCCAATCGCAACCGCCTCGAGCTACCTACGGTCCACCTAGCCACAGCTACCCTACGGCGTCTTACAACTATTCGCCGCCGCAGCAAGGTGAGGGAAGAGGTATCGTATCGCGTTCGCGTTCAACGTATTTTCTTTCTTCTTTTTTTTTTTTTTTTTTTTAACGCGTTTTATCCGTTTTCGATCGCGTTCGCGTGGCCGCAGACGAATCGATGCGGCGCACAGTGCAGTTCAAAATTCGAGAAATTGGATGCCGTGGAACGTTCTAATATTTGATTTGCCGATATAAATTAATGCTCGTCCGAATCCTATTCGAAAGGTGGCTCTGATCGTGTAATAGCAATATTACCCATGAGTAATCAATTATTTGCAAAGAATTTGTTTTGCCTTTAGTTCTGTACCGTTCGCTGAAGAGGAAACACGTATTCTTGTACAGTTTTCGCGGTGAAGCGACCTGTGTTAAAAATATTCTAAAAAGTATAATTTTTTTTTACAACCCTGTAAGAACATGCCGGCGTCCGTACCTTCAAAGGATCATTTTCGTCATTGCATACTTTTTCATTTTCATGCGGGATTTAACCGTTTGAGTCCCAAGCGGCGCGATCGCGCTGTTCAGATTTTATGTCGAGAAAACCCAGCACATTTCGAGCATTGTGGACAACTGACGGTGCGTTACCGATTGTCGAAGTCGCTCGCTCAGATTTGCTGACGCAAGTACAGCTCCTTTTAATGCAAACAGTACATTTGACAATAGCTAGAACAATACTATAAGAATGCAATAATACATAGGAAATAAAAATTCTCATTTAGAGAAAGCGCGGTCGCGCTGTTTGGGATTCTTCGACAGTGTTTTTTCAATACCCCCTGGGACTCAAACGGTTAATACGATAGTAACAACAATGAAAATTGTTGTTGATGGACCGGTAATTTTTTCAGCTTATGGACCACCGGCGCCCGTCTACGGAGCACCCCATGGAATCTCCGAGTCTCCGTCGTTCGTGCTTCCGACGATAGACTTTTCCTGGCCGTTCGCGCTCAAGCTGAACGCCTTCACTTTGGCCAAGATCGTTCTGAAATTGGTCATCTTCAAGATGATCGTCAAGTTTATAGCCGTGATTTGCTTGCTTCTCTTTATTCCGAAACTCGAGATCAAGAAGAAAGTAAAAAGGCCGAGCATGCACGACGACGAGGACGACGACGACGACAATGACGACGAGGGTCGACGATCGATAGATGGTAATCTATCAATGTTTTCTCTATAGTGGATCTTACACCTCCGTCGGGGCTGAAAACCGTTCGAAACTGTTCCGTTTGCTTTCAGGAGAGATTCATCCGAGATTTTGGAAACGCTTGAACGAGCTGGCAGCGTTCGTGAGCGACGCCTTCGAAGAGTACGAGAGCTTGAACGACGCTGGTCGATCGAACGAGGGCAGCGTAGCGTCCCGAGACTCGCAGCGACGTCCTCTCGGCGAAACCTGGCACGATTATGGTCTCTTGTTGCGCAGTTACGCGTTGGAAGAGGCGCGATTCGCGCGATCGAAATCGTAGCGTTTACTCGATGGTCACGACGCGACGCGACGGTCGACGACGATCGCTCTCGATGAATCGCGCGGCGTAGCCTTTGTCGATCCGACATGTATTTATCGCTATTTATTAGGATAGTTCGCGACGAACGAGTCGCGCAACTTGCCAAAGGTACGCCGTGTCCGACAACACCACCGCGGTGTGTCCATGTCCATACTCGTGTACGAAACGAATAAAATGATTCGCGAAACGATAAATGATTCGTGATGCGAGATATCTTGCGGCATCGACGATGCCAAAACGAACGAGGTCGCAAGCAGCGAACAAGGCGAATAACGAGATCGTTAATCGCTCGATGTTATACCGAATTGAGGCCGCTTACGCGACGCTTCCTCGAAGCATTCCGACCAAGTTACGGGGAGCGTTCGTCAATTTTTCTTCGGACGCTATCGTAGAGGTACGGGTCCCTATACCGGCCTAATCATCGTCGAACCAACGACGACTCGTATCGAAACAAATTCATTCTCCCCCGGTTGCTGGTCGTTTCGTTGTTTCGTTGCGAGAAGAGGGACCGAGAGTTTGGAGGGAAACGATTGCGCGATCGCTCCTCCATTGTTCGCCAATCTCGGTGGTTGCGCGCGTTACGGAGTTGGTACCAATCAACGAGAACGCAACCCGAAAGACGAACGCTCGGCCGAATTAGTCGAGAGTCGTCCGCGACCGATCCAAGTTAGCTCTCGCGCGAGATCTCTCGTTCTCTATCATGGGGACCGTGAGCCTTTACCTGCTGCTGCTGCTGCTGTTCGTTCTATCGACGATGCCGATTCACCTTGCCATGCCGTGGTCCGAAGCTGCGAGCGATTGCGTCGTTCCGAATTCGAAAGTCGACCGGCTGACAAGGGCGGAGCCAGTTGGATCGTTGGAGTTCGAATCGGAATCGATCGCCACGGGAACGGGGACGCGGATAGCGACTGTGGTCGAAGGCAGCGATCTCTCCGCGTTCCTCGAGGAGCTCGAAGGTCGATTGTCGCGACTCGAGAGAAGATTAAGGGCGGTCGAGCAACCCGGTGAGTACGACTGCCCGGAGATCACACGATTCCACTCGATCGATGTACGACGCGACGGATCGTTTAGTTTGGCAGATGGGCGCGACCGAGGAGGACTGGGAGGTATGCGCGGAGGGACCCTGTCGGTGTCAGCCCGAGATCAAGTCGGTGTCCTGCTGGCGACAGGACCTGCTGGATCTTCCGGCTGCGCAGCTTGTTCCGCGCGACGTGTTGAAATTGTAAGCCGAGTCTCGTCGCGCCAGGCGAAACGAAACGAAACGAAACGTATCGAAACGATATGGTTAAAACACGGTTTCGCGCGATACTTTCAGGGATCTGGCAGGGAATCGATTGACGGCGCTCCACAGAGACACCTTTTTGGACATGACGCGGCTGAATCATCTGTGAGCAGAGCTCGTCGAGATCTAGCCGACGCGATACCGTTCTACCATGTGTCCCACGAACTCTGTCCACACTTTAATATCTTGGTTGTTTCAAACAATACGAGAAGATGTTACTCACAGAAATTGTAGGGTTTAGGGGCCCGGTCTTCGTAGATTCGCGATAAGGTAGAGTGACTACATTACCGTCAAACAATGGTTTTACGTGCCTCAAGTTTTTGCCTTTATAAGGTAATGGCACCAGTAGTTGACCAGTTAAGAGAAGTTCCCCACGCGAACAATAGTAACCACTTGTTCTGTCATCAAATAGCGAGAGTCGATAAGTCTTCTAGATTATGTATTACTAAAGTGTATTTGACCTAAAACTTACCGTTGTTGAGATATTTGACTGTTTTCGTTCTATTACTTACATTACGGAACGTATTCAAGGATATGTCGACTACGTTGAATGTCACCATTGGTAGGTATTCGACGTCTATCGGTGTCAGCCGAATTATCGCAGCGTGTGCTATAATAGATGCTCCGACGATAAGATGTGTAAGAGATGCAACGGTTCAACGACTAGAACAGATTGCATCGCTGCAGATGGCCGACGTTTCGAATATTCTTCGTGAAAACAGTGAAATATCTCGGGAAAGGAAAGTTTTAGGACAAGTACACTTTTTAGTGCTTTTATACTCAGTTCCTTGTACCCTACAACGTCTGCGAGTAACATTTTCTCTTATTGTTTGAAATAACCATGATATTCGAGTGGACAGAGCTCGGTGGTGCACACTGTATAATGTAATCCGCCATCGTTCCAGAGATCTTAGCGACAACTCGATCGAACATCTTCCGTTGAACTTGTTCTTCTCGTTGCACGCCGTGACGCATCTGAGACTGAGCAAAAATTTGCTGCGGGAGCTGCATCGCTCTCAATTTTTCAGCACGCGTAATCTTCGCATGCTGTGAGTGATGGTCGAATGAATCTAGAAAGACGAACGACGGAACACGAATAAAAATGATTGCGTTTCGACGCAGGGACGCTTCCTCGAACAGGCTGCGAACGCTGCCCGAGAGTCTGTTCTTGAGCACGAACCTGCTGGTGTTGCTCGATCTCACGTGCAATCGGATCGCGACGCTGACGGTAGGTACGTTCCGCGGACTGACGACGCTCGAGGAGTTGCTCTTGGGAAAGAACCGTCTGACGACCTTGCCGAACGATCTGTTCGGCGACCTGACGAACCTCAGGTTTCTCGGTTTGGAGGACAATCGGCTGAAGGCGTTGCCCGACCAACTTTTCCGCGGACAGACCTCGCTTCAGGAGCTGAACGCGAGAGGCAATCAACTCGCGGAGATATCCGGCGGATTGCTGGTCCCGCTCAAGCAGCTGCGTTCCCTCGAAATGTCCAGCAACAAGATAACACGGGTAAGGGTCGGATTTTACTAGACCGGTTCACCGTGGCCGGGATGGGCACGGGTTTTGGCTAGGCCATACCGAGTTCACCGTGTTCTAGAGGCGCTCAAGTGCTCGCAACAAAGGCTAATGCCACGCACCACGGGCGTTAGCTAGCAGAACCCCAAAACCGTATACTTTCCTCTTACCCCTCGGTGTCCTAGGTTAGAGTCCACCGGGCCATCTGGAAATGGTCAGACGCTCGAGGTAATGACCCAACCGGGGCGAGCAAAAATATAGTCGAGAACACTGATCGGTTTTATTAGGTGTGCAACTAAATTCCCGGGTTTCACAAAAACTGTCACTAGCTCCATCTGTGGTTGAAATGCATACATGAAATTGTGTTTTTTGGATAATATAAACATTTGTGATCATTTTTTAGTCATTGTTTTTAAAAATATTGCTCCACGAAGGTTAATAATTAATAAAACAGATGTCGAATTTTGTGCCAAATAAGCAACCTTTGCGGGAAGTATTGCTTTTTTATTTTAACTTAAAATGCAGTGCTGCTGAAGCACGTCGTAACCTCGAAAAGGCCTGCGGAGACTATGCACCATCGAAAACCACTTGTGAAGATTGGTTTAAACGCTTTAAAAGTGGCGATTTTAACACTATGGCGTCCGGCCACACCACAGTGGTGTGCGTCGCAAACTATTGCTCGGCGGCCGGTAACACCACAGTGGTGACTTTCGCAAAGTATTGCCTGACGGCCGGCGACACCACAGGGGTGACCTTCGCCTGCCGGCAGGTGGCGCTGTAATGAAAATTACAGAAACCCTCACCCTCACCCTCATGAATTTAAAAATTCAATGTACTATAAAAATTTCGTTTTAAATAATTTTTACTAAATAACTCGGAGTTCAATTTACTATAAAAATTTCTTTTTAAATAATTTTTACTAAATAATTCATTAAAATTCAATTTACTATAAAAATTTCTTTTTAAACTCACCCTCATAAATTTAAAAATTCAATTTATTATAAAAATTTCTAGGTACAGTATTTTTACCATAAAGCTGTACAGCTGTGGAATAAGTTACATACGTCAGCGAGTGTTTTTTTTTGAGTATTTGTACACATTTATCATGGCAGACGAACGAGAAGATACTGTTATTTACGAAGAATGCGCGGACGACTTGTCCGACGTTCCAATCGACATTGCGGAAAAAAAAAATTAAAAAAAAAAATTAAATTAAAAAAAAAATTAAATTAAAAAAAAAAATAAAAAAAAAAATTAAAAAAAAAATTAAATTAAAAAAAAAATTAAAAAAAAAAATTAAATTAAAAAAAAAATTTTTAATTTATTTACATATGTACATTTTCATAAAAATAGGTGAGACGGATTGAAAACTCGTGACCACTACCAATGAGATTAGAAAAACTTAAAAATCATCTCCCAATAACCTCAAAACCAGCCGGCGCCGAGCGAAGTAACAGAGGTAGTGGTGCCGGCGCGAAACGAACAAATCTTTACGAAACGTGCGGACGCCAAAGTGTTAACATCAAAGATAAGGAGCGTTGCGGAAGACCAAAGACAGTTGAGGACTCAAGTCTGCAAGCGTTGTGCAAGTTTGCACTTTGATCGTCAAGGACATCATTAGAACGCAAAAATGGGATCTGCTACCGCACCCGCCCTATTCTCCAGATCTGGCTCCTTCAGATTACCGCCTATTCCGGTCGATGGCACATGGTTTATCCGGGCAACACTTAAAAACATTTGAAGAAGTCGAAAATTGGCTAAATGAATGGTTTCGGTCCAAAGACGTGTCGTTTTATCGTTGTGGAATTTATTCCTTGCCCGATAGGTGGCAGAAATGTGTAGCCAGCGATGGTCGATATTTCGAATAAATAATTTTAAGTAAATTTGTAGAAATTTAAGTTTTTATAATACAGAAAAAAACCCGGAAACTTAGTTGCACACCTAGTAAACCCTAGACCCTGTTTTCGAATCTAGCGACCTTACTTGACGGCCGTTTTCCCGGTCTAGTAAAATCCGACCTTAATTCGGTGAATTTTTAGTTAGCCGAGTCGGTGGGTGGTCGAGTAGAGTTTTTACTCGATCGATCAATTTGCTCGTTCCACCGTAGATCCACCCGTTCGCCTTTCACGGGCTCGCGGCGCTCAAAGATCTTCAGCTCGGCCACAATCGAATACGAAACGTGACGCCGGGCCTGTTCACGGGCTCGGGCTCGCTGGAACGACTGGTCCTGTACGCGAACGGCATCGAGAGGTTGTCGCGCGGCGCGTTTCGCGGCCTCTCGAACCTGACGTCCTTGTTTCTGCACTCGAACCATCTGAGGATACTGCATCCGGAATTGTTTCAGGACACGCCGAATCTGCATAAATTGTAAGCGGAGGATATTTCTCAGCAAATATTGGGTCTGAGACAAAAGTTCCTGGCGTTTTTCCTAATAGACGACTTCAAATATTGCAAATAACTCTGGGAACACAGATTGCAGCTACACCACTAAACGCTCTCGTTCGAAAGGTGACACTTCGAGCGTTACTTTGAGTGTATAAAAATCGAAATTGCCGCAGTGGTTGGAAAGCTTTTTGCGTTTTAAAAATGGAATAAAATAATGAAAAAGTGCGCCATATTTTACAATATTATTACGACAAAGGGAAGAACGCTGCGCAGGCTTGTGACAAAAATTTATGCCGTGCACCGTGAAGGTAGTTTATCAAATCTGCTGCGCGGAAATGGTTCGCTCGCTTTCGGTCTGGTAATTTTGATGTAAAAGATGAGCCAGCCCCTGGTCGTCCAATCATTGAAAAATTTCATGAAATTCTTGAAAAAGTCAGATTCAGTTTTTCAACCGGAAACCACAAAAGATCTTCACCGATGGCAGCATGGCTCTACCCGAAAAATGGCGAAACATTGTTGACAATAATGGAGCATATTTGGTTTAAATAAATTCATTCTCACACTATATAAGAAAACCAGCCGAATTTTCCTAAGAAAAAACGCCACGAACTTTTGTCCCAGACCCAATGGTCTGAAACTCGTTGTCGAACCGAGCGAACAACATTCAACCGTAGAATTTCTCCAGGCAGCTGGAATCGAACTATCTGTCCTCGTTGCCGGCTCGAATCTTGGACCCCGTAGCATCGATCGAACAGCTTCGACTGGCCCGGAATCCATGGCATTGCGACTGCGCTGCCTCCTACCTGGCCACGTGGCTGCAGAACCGATATCGGGCCCGAGCGAACGCCACCACGGATTCGTCCGAGAGTTTCGCGGCATGGGAGTTCGGTGCCGGAGCGGTCTGCAGGGGCCCCGGTACTCTGGGGGGCCGGATGCTGATGCGTTTATCGATCTACGAGCTCTGCGAAGGACAATGGGCCTCGATGAAAGGGCTGACGCCGCGATTGCCCGTCGATCACGGCTCGGCCGGTAACAATGCTTCCCGCGGGTCGGACAAACCGGACGAATCGTCGTCGAAAGCTTCTTAAATTTAGACGATCAACTATTTACACGTTCTACTCTCTACACATCGATTCTACTCTCGGACATGGAATTTTACAATACGTGACGCGCCGCTTCGTTTTATCGCTTTTACTAATTTTTTAATGGAATCGCGTTCTAGTCTGCGTTCTTTATCTTCGCGTGTCGTCGACCCGAATGACCGCGGTCGCGTCGCGTTGTTCCGTCGTGCGTGCGTGCGTGCGTGCGTGCGTGCGTGCGAGACAGAACCAACATCAACATAACCGAGCAAACGAACCGAGCGTGGTGGGGAAAGTGTTTTGTCTGGATCGCGATTCCGTTCGATTCGACCGAAGCGCAGTTTACGATACGCGATGGAAGGATCACGATCCACCAACAAGGGAACGACGACGTACGGGTTGCTGAAGCGGCTTCTCGAGATCCTGCGGGAGGAGAATGTGTTCGACGAGTCGGGTAAAGAGCCCGTGGTGCGGTTCGTTCAGCCGGAGGAGTTACGGGTAAGCGTATCGTCGTCGCTTTCCGGAGAAACCGGTCTCTCTCTCGAGAGAGAGTCTAATCCCGTCCCGTTCGTTTCCATTTTTGTTCGAAGAATCTGATGTCGATCGACTTGGCCGAGGAACCAGCCTCCGAGGAGGACATCGAAACGGCGATGCGAGAAACCATCAGATACTCGGCCAGAACGTTCAGCCCGCATTTCCACAATCAGCTGTACGCGGGCATCGACGAGTACGGACTGGCGGGTTCTTGGTTGACGGACGTGTTCAATACAAGCCAGTGAGTAGGCGAATTCTTCTTCGTTATCTCCCCCGATATGCTCTTCACGTTACGAGATACGCGCCCTATATACAGAGTGTCTCGGGTTTTAATGGACAGACTTGGGGAACATATCCTACAACTGGAGATAAGAAAAAAATGTTATTTAAAGTTTGCTCGGATACGCCAACTTTATTACAAAGTTATGAACAAATGAAGTTAGAATCGATGACGGCGGATGGAATAAATCTATTTAGCTGATGAACATCAGCGTATTCCTCGTTTGAAAACACTCCAGGCATTTTCACCGCGTATTCTTGATATTTAACTGGTCGTTAACGCTAACAGCAAATCATCTAAAAATAGTAAACACGACACGAATAGTCGAATAAGATAAACACCTTCGATCTTTCAATGTTCGGTAAAGTAAAATCCGCCGTCATCGATTATAATTCTTTATTTCCTTATAACTTTGTAATAAACTTTTTTCTTATTTCCACTTGTAGGATATGCTTCCGAAGTTTGTCCATTAAAACCCGGGACACCCTGTATACACTTTAGGTACACATACGAGGTGGCACCGGTGTTTACGTTGATGGAACGACTGGTGATCGAAAAGTCTCTCAACTTGGTCGGCTACCCTCCGTTGCCGGACGGCGATGGCATTCTGTGTCCCGGTGGAAGCATCTCCAACATGTACGGAATGGTGGCCGCTCGATTCAAAATGTTTCCGGAAGTGAAGACAAAGGGTCTCGCGGGTCTACCGCCGTTGGTTTGCTTCACCAGCGAGGCTGGCCACTATTCGATCTCGAAGGGAGCTCATTGGCTGGGACTAGGAACCGATCAGGTCTGCAAAGTGAAGACCGATCGGTTGGGTCGTATGTTGCCCGACGAATTGAAGTCTGGCATCGCCGAGGCAAAAAAACAGGGAAAGGTGCCGTTCTTCGTCAACGCCACTTGCGGAACGACGGTTCTCGGCTCGTTCGATCCGTTGCCCGAAATTGCCGCGATCTGTCAACAGGAGGGTCTGTGGCTGCACGTCGATGTACGTATGCACACGTACACTACCGCTCAAAAGTATCCGGACACTTGTAAACTCAAATATCTTCGATAATTTCTTCATAGTTTCAACTTTGTCCTTACCATACTTTACGTATATTTACAAAACAACAAAGATATTTGAGGTGCAAAGTCTAGGTGACTCACCCTGTATATACGTAAATTTCTAATTTAGAACGTCAGATATTTCACAAGAAACTAATAAAAATCGATTTTCAGTCACTATTTTAGGCACTGAAATAACTTTGATGCAATGCTAATAACGATATTTCGCAATTGTCCGGATACTTTTGAGCGGTAGCGTATGCGCGTATGGGTTAACGGTGTACATACCTATAATCGATATCTTTTGTGTTTCAGGCCTGCCTAGGCGGTACGCTGTTGCTATCGGAAAAGTATCGAGAACGACTAAAGGGAATCGAGCTGTACGTAATACGATCGAGTCGCGACCGTCTCGCGCGGTCAATTCCGTTTCGGTTTCTTTATGTTGATCGTTCGGTTATCGTTTTATGGTCGCAGCTCGAATTCCGTGGCGTGGAATCCGCACAAGATGCTCGGCGCTCCGTTCCAGTGTTCGCTGTTCTTGATCAAGGGTAAGAATTTATTGCACCAGGCGAACTGCGCGGGCGCCAAGTACCTCTTCCAGCAGGACAAGCACTACGACGTATCCTGGGACACGGGCGACAAAAGCTTGCAATGCGGAAGAAAGGTAAAAAGGTCTGGTACAGTGAATTCCCGCTATAAGTCAGTCATTTAGAGAGACATTTAGAGACGAAATCTGAGGTGTTCTCGCCTCATAAACACACCTATGACAGTGACAAGAAGGCTGAGAATGGCACAATGTTGCACGTAGAAACGTACTGTTCCAAGGACCTTGAACCGCGAAGCTTGCACCGACTTGGAACGGGAATATTCCCTGTATCGCGATCGAGATCGATTCGTCCTCCCTTCTCTTCTTCTTCTGCTACTCTGTCTCCTCAGGTAGATGCGGTCAAACTGTGGCTGATGTGGAAAGCGCGAGGCACCAGAGGACTTTGCGAATCCGTCGACAACGCGATGCGCGCTATCGAATACTTTTTCGAGCGTATCAAGAATCGCGACGGATTTCGGCTGGTTCTTCCCAGCTACGAGAGCTGCAACGTCTGCTTCTGGTCGGTAGGAAAGAGAAAGCTCTCGCGCGCGCGCGCGCGATTTCCCTTCCGAACGCGGAAATTCGAGCGTGTCATTTTGTTCCAGGTACGTGCCGCCGAGCATGCGCGGCGAACAGGAAACGCAGGATTGGTGGAACAAATTGTACGGGATCACGACCAAGATCAAGGAACGCATGATGCTCGAAGGCTCGCTGATGGTTGGCTACACGCCGCTCACCTACAAAAATCACGGAAACTTCTTCCGCATGGTCGTCACCTGTCAACCTCCTCCGACGGAAGCTTCGATGAATTACGCGATCGAGAAGATCGAACAATTTGGCCGTGATTTGTAAGAGGCGATCGTGCATGCGATAGGATCGCGTGAACTCGTAACGGGAGGTCGTTGCGAACGAATGTCGCGTCTTTTTTTTCGGTTTTGACACGGCTCGCCCTATCCGGACAAACGGTCGTTGCTTTATTGGTATTCTCTCTCGACCGGTGTCTGCGCGTATTCTCGACGCGTTTCCGCGACTCAATGTGAGCCAATGAAAAATATGTGCTTCGAACGCACATGCGCATACTCATGCACACACCCACGCACACGCACACTCATACGCACTCGTCCATGCGATGGCACTGATTCGTTCGATACAAAACTCGAATAGAAATCGTTTGTCTGTACAATAAAAAGGTTAACCGTAGCTTTCGTTTCGCCACGTTCTCGCGCGTCCCTTCTCCTACGCGTAAGCAGTCTCTCTAGTCTCGAGTTCCGACCCGACCCGACCCGATCGAACCATTCCCCGAACGATTTCCTCGGCGTCGAGAAAACCCTTTTTCAAATTCGAACAACCCAATTTGGTCTGGTTGGTCCGCAGCGCGTTCCGTCGTCCTCGCGATCTACCGGTTCCAATCGGATAATCGGCGACGGTAACGCTTCAATAGTATTTATCCTGGTCAAGGTCGACTCGGATGTGCTGCTGTCCGTGGCTGTTGCGTTTCAGCGTGGCGGACTCGTAGTCGAGGCTCTTCGGATACGGTTTCGGACTACCGAGGCCGTTCACGTTCGCGTTGTTCTTTCCCCGAAGAGTTCCGTTGCCATTCGTGCTTCCTGAGAAGCTAGGCTGTCGCTTGGCGTTCACCTGCGCGAAAAGCAAACCGTTCGTTGAACGACTGTTATATCTCATTATGGAAGCATCTGACAAAAAATGTTTCAGACAAAATTTACTTGTTTTTCTATAAAATCTAAATATGTAACGTCTATTTAAAATTATAAAGGTACCCCGGGGCCCCCTTTAAAGGTTAATTGGGGGGCGCCACTTCACGCTTACGTAATTAGAAAGGCCCTTCGGATGGCATAGTTTTCGAGATATCGAGCTGTTAAGAGTTACGAGGCCCACGCTGTATAAATAATGGTATTGTGCTCGACAGAGAAAATGATTTTAGTATTTTTTCCTCCTGATTCGTCGATTGGGACACCACTGCGTGGCGTCTCGTTTCTCACCTCTTTCAAGGGGACCGTCACGTACGGATTCTGCTTGGCGGCGTAGTGCGGGCTGCCCGGGACTGGCCGCTGGCGTCGTTTCAAATAGCAGTAGCCGAGGACCGCGGTCAGCGCCAAACCGACCAGGAATCCGACCGCGCAGCTCGCGACCACCACGCCGATCGTAACGCCCGACTGTTCCACGCTCGATCGGAGCGCGTTCACATCTGAAACACGATAAACGATCAGAAAAATGCGACAAAAAAAAAAAGAAGAAGAGGAAGTGGTCTCGTTTTCGAGGAAACCCACCGTTGTCCATGCAATCCGGTAAACAATCGCGGGTCTCTCTAGCCGGTCCCTGACACGCCCCGTCGGCGTGTTCGACGCACAAACGTTTTCGATGCTGTTGACGATCGTGGTCGCACGGGGTCCACCTCGACCAAGTGTCCCACCCGTACAGGGACTCGCAGCTCGGCGGCTCGCAGGCTTCGCGGACCAGACGGGGTCCTTCGCAGTCCTCCGGACCGAGGCATTCTCTGGTTCTGGTCCGAACACCCGAGCCACACGAAGTCGAGCACTCGGACCACTCGGACCACTCGGTCCACGAGGACCATTGACTTTCCGCGACGACGGCTGTCGCG
>CAJYYF030000042.1:0-81957 GCA_913789895.3 Seladonia tumulorum
GGGTACAATATAGAAGGGGATGGTCGAGGTTTCTCCGGGATCCTTGTATAAACCTCTTGGTTTCTTTGCGTTGTGAGTTTTTTGTTAATCCAATTGGTTCTGGTTCACTTTCAAATAAACTTTAGCTCAAATGATTTAAATTGTTCGACACTTCAATTGTAACTGCCTCTTAAGGAGCTGAACCCTTTATTTATAGGTAGCCAATTCTTTGTCTTTGAAGATGCTGGCTCAGGAGTAGGGGTCCTCATCATCCGATGCCATTCTTATTGATTCTCAGAATGAAACCGAACTTTCATTGTGCAGTTTGAATTATCATAGCTTTTTCTCGTGGCAATATCTGATATCTCTTCTATTGAGTCTAAGGATGCAAACCGATCTATTTGTGCATTTCGCAGAAGAATTGTTGATATGGCATCCTGTTGATGCGTCACTATATTGCGCAGTTCGAATAACTTATATTATATGTATGTATAATTATATATGTACCTATTTGATTGTTAACATGAATTTATTTAGCGCTGATTATTTTATTGGTCTATTTCTAAGCTTACCTTTCTCGTGACATTATCGGACTTTGCAATAATTCTTTATTAGATTGATTAATCATTGGCGGTCGAACCACCAGACGTGACATTACTATCGTAATATTGTATATTATATTTGTTACTTGTTTCTATTCTCTGCACCGCGTTGGATCGGATATTTTCTAAATTTCGATCTACTGTCTGTTGTTCTCCTAATAGCGTTCTTAACTCGTCATTCACTACTCCTACTTGGTTTGTCCCAAATAATAATCGAGCAGGTGTATCCCCAGTCGCACGGCTTACCGAATTATTCAACGCGAACTCTACCTCGCTAATAATGTTATCCCAGTTAGCTGAGCTGTTGCTTAATTTGGCTATCATGGGTGTTAGTGATCGATTTACTCTTTCGATCTGCCCATTCGCGTGTGGTGTGGCTGTCGCGATTAACACGTGTTGTACACCATTTCCCGCCATAAACTCTTTAAACTTTACAGAAGTAAAAGCAGTACCTCGATCGGTTACAATTTTGGTAGGCTTGCTATACGCCTTAAAATACGACTTCAAATGCTTAATAACTTCGTCTGAGTTGGTGCTAGTCACCGGATATAACTTTACAAACTTCGTGAAACCGTCTATTACTTCGAATATATATTTTTGTCGATGGTTCGTTCGATTTAATGGACCATAATGATCTAGGTGCAAACAAATAAATGGAAGATTTCCTTTGTCCGGACAATGTAATTTTCCCTGTTTGATTCATGGTAGTGTTATAAGTAATGCATTTAATACAATTTGCAATGAAATTTTGAACCTTGCTCTTTATGTTAGGGAACCAGTATACCCGCGATAAATATTCTGAAGTTTTATTTAGTTCAAAATATTTATCTTCGTTTTGTTCTAATTTTTTCTTTTTCTCCGTAATGGTATTATCTAATCCTTATAAAATTGTCAAATTTCTCTCAAAGCTATTCTCGGTTATGATTAGTATCGCATATTGACGACTTAAGGCATCTGCATGCCGCATACGCTCATTCGATCGATGTTCTAACTCGTAATCGTAATTCCGCAAAATAAGAGACCACCGTAAAATTCTTGGATTTACTTCTTTTCTTTCTAAAGTTTGTTTTAAACTATTGCAATCGGTGATGATTTTGAATTTTACCCCTTGTAAATATATTCTAAATCGCTCAAGGGAGTAAACTATCGCAAGAGCTTCCAATTCAAAGCTGTGATAACGTGATTCTGTTTGTGAGGTACGTTTACTAAAATAAGAAATCGGATGAAATTTACCATCAGGTTGTTTTTGCATAAGTACTGAACCATAGCCATGTGAACTAGCGTCATAATGTAGTTCAGTTTCCGCTGTCGGTGAATAAATTGCTAATATAGGCTCTGATATGAGTATCTGTTTTAACTTCTCAAAAGCGGCTAAATTTTCATCGTCCCATTTAAAATCACTCTTTGACTTCAACAGATCGTACAATGGTTTGGAAGTGGTTGCAAAATTCTTGATTTTACGAAAATATGATACAAATCCTAAATAGCTCTGGAGTTCTCTGAATGTTCGAGGTGTCGGATATTCTGATACTGCGCTAATATTCTCCTTGCTCGGTCGTATACCTTTATTGTTTATTCGGTAAACTAAGTACGTAATTACTGTGAACAAAAATGTACATTTCGAGAATTTCAGCTCAAGACAATTCTCGGTTACGGTTCATAAAACTTCCCGTAAAATAGAGAGATTTTCTTCTATTGTTTCGGTAGCAATCAGAAGGTCGTCCAGGTAAACTAATATTTTGCCTTTCTCCAATAAGGGACGGTAAACTTTATTAATAAATCGCATAAAAATGAATGGTCCATTCTTCAGCCCGAATGGCATACGAACAAACTCGAACTGGCCCAGGAATGTTACGAAGGACGTATATGGAATACATTCCTCTTTTATACTGATATGATGAAATGCGTCTTTTAGATCTAACTTGGTAAAGTACATTTTCCCGCGTAGAGCATCTATCTGATCTTCAATCCGTGGTATCGGAAAATTGTCTCGAACTGTCATTGTGTTCAGTGTTCGGTAATCAACTGCCATACGAAATTGACCGCACTTCTTTCTCACATGCACGATGGGACTACAGTACGGTGAATCGCTCGACCTAATAATTTTTCTATGTAATAAATCATTTATAATTTCGGTAACTGCTCGTTTTTCCGCATACGAAAGAGGACTCGGATTAAAATAAAAACTTCTGTGGTCTGACTTAAGAACTATATCCATTTGCAATTGTACTTTAGGAAATTCTGGTTTCTTGGCTTCTACATAACATTCGGATATAATAGCTTTAACTTGGTCTTGTTCTGCCCACGGTAACGCATTGTTTACATTAAGATTTTTCAGATTTGATTCTAATCCGTTATTGTTTGAGATTGGCGCGTGCGGACGCCATAATGCTTCACCGTTCTCGGCCGCGTGACTGCCAATGACGGAGCGTCCCGCGTACACGCGCCCGAACACGGGCAAACAGCGTCTGCCATCGAGGCTCGCGCGGGCGAAAACCCACGAGCGTGATTCGCGGAATCCAGGCTCGATCCTTCTGGAATGTTCTCGATGTCCAAAACGGAAACATCTGTGCGTGACGAACTTCCAGAAGGGTCGAGCCAATAAAACCGAGAGAGAGCCGTGACTCCCTCTCTTTTCGCCGAAAATCAGCTCAGCTGTGAGTTACGCAATCGGGTTCTCGCTTAAGATATTCTGTGCTCAGTTTCTTTATCCTTTATTAATTTCATTCAAAGTAACCTGACAATCTTGTAAATTTTACAGTGTACAATACAGGTAATTTATTGCAAATCCGTCTTCCATTCAATTCTATCACACAGTCCACTCGTTCCACTTTCACTCATTTCCGAATCATACCAGTTCCGTCTCGCAATCATTCAACTCTTTAATTCCACCGCTTGCATTCCATTACATTCCACAGCATCCCAGCAAATTTGTCAACGCAAGGACAAATACGTAACAGTTATCCTCTACACTAATATTCATAATTTCATAACTGAATCTTTCGGCTTCGGAACTCCTTTTCTTAACAGTAACCGTTTTTCCAAAGTGAATTTCAATACTATCGTCTGAAATGAAATCTCGACCCAATAAACAAGCATGCGACATAGTAGTCCGCGGCACGACATAAAAATTTATCACGATCTCGCTATCTCCGACTCTATTCCGCTCTATTAATCGTCCTACTATTGTCATCGGCGTTTTATTTATTCCCTCAAATCTAATGTCTTCGTAATACGGCTGAATGTTTACGCCGCTAGGTATTTCACCCTCGCTTAAAAGGGAAATAGACCTGTATCTAATACTGCCGTAATACAGCCTATACTTAACCTGGCTTCAATCGTGTAACTAGGCGGCAATCCAGGGGTACGCTCCACCAAGTGAGTCGACGCTTCTCTAGCAGGTACCGACGATCGCGCCTGCGCAGCTCTCGCCTGCCGAGGACAGGTCCGCTTTTGGTGGTCCGTTGCCCCGCACAAATAGCAAGATCCTCGTGCCCCCTGCAGCTATGTGGCCCTCCTCGTTGCAATTATAACTGTGGGGATTGCATCCCCGCGCATGCGCCGCTTCCCTAGGCCGTCCCTAGGGGAAACACCAACCGCATGGTTGGCAGCACTCAGCGTGCGAAAGCATAGAGTTGTCGGAGAGATCGCTCTCTCCGCGCCGGACTCTTGAACAGTAAAGACGTAGTTTTCGTTTCCTCCGCGCAGGCATATGTTGCCTATCTAACCAAGTGAATAAAGTTCAAGTTCATTGTTTAAAACGTATCTGAAATTCTCTTCCCTCCACGTGTTCCATCCTTCGGTCATTGACAAACTGCATCCCGAGTTCGTGTCGTTCTCGGTCAACAAAACGCCACAAATTGGTGACCCCGACGTGATTGCTCGTCGCCGAAGTTCAACACGTGGGCCGCGGAGCCTTCGATCCAGCCGATCCAGCCAATCGTTCCTGCTTTTCCACTCCTGCGGTTGGGCCAGCCGCAGGACCCAGCGAGGGAATTCACGCTGTTCGTCCCGACAGCAAATTCCAGCCATCTCGGAACTTCGTCGCAGCCGGAGAGCGCTTCTACGCCGTTCCGTCCGCCATCTTGGTCATCGCCACGAGGCAAGACCGGCAGCCGCCATTTGCCGGCTTTTCTACGAGGGAGCAGCCGTCGATTCTACAGCGTACGCCGTCCGTGGACTCGTAAGTCCGTGCGAACCTTCCTTTAAATTGTAAGCGTCTTCTTTCTGTGATCGCGGATCTTGCTCGTGCGTTTCCCCGACATTTCGCAACGGGTGATCGTCGCCCGCCGCGTTTATCTCCGTAGTTCACGATTCGCGCGTGCGCAATCTCCCTGCCGTTCCGCGGCGTACAAGCGCGTCGCACACGGGAGCAGTACCTCACCGCGAATTTCGAACGCGATTATGCCTTCTGCAGGCCCCCCAGGGGGGAACGACGGCGCGGATGGTGCCCCAGGCGAGGCGCATATCGATAATTATCGCGTCCCAAAGATCCCATCCTTCTTCAGGGAGGACCCGCAATTATGGTTCCTTCAAGTAGAATCGTCCATGTCGCACGCCGGTATTACGACCCAGAAAACAATGGCCGACACCGTAATATCGTCATTGACCTTCGACGAGGTCGCCGTGCTTCGCGACATAGTTGCTGCGGTCCCTCAGCCGCGAGACCTTTACAATCAGATCAAGGCACGTTTAATCTCGAGTTTCGCAACCTCCGTCTCCGTCGTCTCCTGAAGGGAGAAGTTCTGATCGAGGGCAAACCCTCTCATATCCTTCAACGTCTCCGCAGCCTGAACGACGGCATATGCGGGGACGAGGTCCTTCGTGCACTCTTTCTCGAGCACCTACCTGCTCAAACCAGAGGCATTCTGGTGATGTCTACGATTACCGACCTTAACGAGATTGCCGCAATGGCCGACAAGGTCGCAGAAACATCGGGAGCCCCGGCGAGCCCCGTGTTCGCAGTCTCAACCTCGGGACCGCCCGCACGTGACGCCGTTTCCTCCAGTTCCGGTACCTCCGTCGCGTCTGTCGCTTATTCCGCTCCTCCGGCCGAGGATCTTCACTCGATAGTTCATTCTCTGGCCAAGCAGGTCGCCGATTTGGCGACAAAGGTCACGCGTAACTCGCTCCAAATCCCGAACGCGTTCCAAATCACGCGATTCAAGGGCAAGCGATCCGAAACCGGGCGCGTGCTGGTACCACCGGAAGTTCGGCGGTGACGCCCGCAAGTGCCTCAAACCTTGCGATTTCTCGGGAAACTAACCCGCACGAGCCGCAGCGAGGCGAGCGTGCTCCGTGCTGGTTCACATCGCCTCCACGTTCGAGACCGCGATCTCGGACTCAGCTTCTTGGTAGACACCGGGGCGGACCTGTCATTGGTCCCTGCCGACAAGACCTCTCGGGCGCCCGCGTCTAACCTCAAACTGTACGCGGCGAACGAGTCCGTGATCCAGACCTTCGGCGAGAGACCGCTTACTCTCAACCTTGGCCTACGCCGAGCGTTGCGATGGAACTTCTGTATCGCCACGGTTCCATACCCGATTATAGGCGCGGATTTTCTTAATCATTACGGCCTCGTGGTCGACCTGCGACGTCGCAGGTTAATAGACCCTCTTACTAACGCTTCTGCGATTTGCGCAGTCAGGCTCTCGCCGGTTCCTGACATTAAGTCGGTCGACCCCGCGACCCCTTTCGCGGAAATCCTCTCGCAATTTCCGCAAGTTATCGGTCCGTCTCAAATCAATCATGACGCACCCCGCGAGGTGCTTCATCATATAGTCACTCAAGGTCCTCCCGTCGCCGAGAGGGCCCGTCGACTGACCTTCGACAAACTCCGGGCTGCTAAGGCCGAGTTTCAGCGACTCGTTGCCGATGGGACGTGTCGTTCATCCAGTAGTCCCTGGGCCAGCCCTATCCATCTTGTTCCCAAGAAGGACGGGGGCTGGCGCGTTTGCGGCGACTACCGGCGTCTGAACGCCGTCACTGTCCCAGACAGATACCCGGTGCCGCACCTTCACGACTTCAGCGTGAGCCTTCACGCGAAGACAGTCTTCACGAAACTCGACCTGCATCGCGCGTACCACCAGATTCCATCGCGCCGGACGACATCGCGAAAACCGCGGTTATCACCCCGTTCGGGCTATTCGAGTACACCTCGATGCCCTTCGGCCTTCGTAACGCCGGCCAGACTTTTCAGCGGTACATTCATCGTGCCCTGGGTGACCTCGAGTTCGTGTTCGCGTATATCGATGACATTCTCATAGCGTCCTCGAGCCTCGAGGAGCATGAAGGTCATCTTCGCACCGTCCTACAGCGATTGCAGAAGTACTCGCTGCGCCTAAACCTCTCGAAGTGCGAGTTCGGCAAATCCGAGCTCGAATTTCTCGGCTACATGGTCAATCGAAACGGTTCTTCTCCGATTCCTGCCAAAGTTCAGGTAGTCCTGGATTTTCCTAGGCCTAAAACAATCTATGACCTTCGCCGCTTTCTCGGCATGGTCAACTACTATAGACGCAGTCTGCGCCACGCCGCAGACATGCAGGCACCCCTACACGAGTTCCTCAAGCACTCCAGAAAGAACGACAAACGCATCGTCGCGTGGACTCCACAAGCTGAGGAAGCGTTCTCCCGAGTCAAGTCCGATCTCGCTAACGCAGCCTTGCTCAGCCACCCCGCTCCGGATGCCGTCACGCGCCTTGTTACCGACGCGTCGGACACGGGAATGGGCGCAACCCTGGAGCAGCATCTCCAAGGTGCCTGGAAACCACTTGCATTTTTCTCTCGCAAGTTCACGCCGTCACAGCGCAACTACAGCGCGTACGATCGCGAGCTGACGGCCGTATACGAATCAATTAAGTATTTTCGGCACTTCCTTGAAGGTCGGAATTTCTCCATTGTGACCGACCACAAGCCACTAACTTACGCCTTTCGTCAACGTGCCGAAAAAGCGTCTCCGCGTCAATTGCGTCAACTGTCATTTATCTCACAATTCACGACGCAGTTCGAGCACCTCCCCGGTCCTCTTAATGTCGTGGCCGACTCGTTGTCTCGCGCAGACGCCATCCACCTCGCTGCGGACTTCTCTCTGGAGGAACTCGCCAAACTCCAGGAGTCCGACGACGAGCTCAAGCGTCTCCATAGCTCTCCAGATCACTCGTTGTCCCTTCGGCGAATCCGATGGGGCCCGACTC
Organism: Seladonia tumulorum; assembly: GCA_913789895.3. Taxonomy (NCBI): domain Eukaryota; kingdom Metazoa; phylum Arthropoda; class Insecta; order Hymenoptera; family Halictidae; genus Seladonia; species Seladonia tumulorum. The sequence goes on from CAJYYF030000042.1 coordinate 7,775, forward strand.
ACATTAACGTTACCTGCGATCTACAAGGCGAGGTACTGCGTCCCTACGTGCCGAGTCCGCTCCGCAAAGCGATTTTTAACAAATTCCATGACTCCGCGCATCCGGGCGCGAAGATCACCGATCGCATCATTCGTAAACGCTACGTATGGCCGGCTATGCACCGCGATATCGCTCAGTGGTCGCGTGATTGCTTGGAGTGTCAGCAGTCCAAGATCACGCGTCACAATCACGTGAAGCCCGCCGAATTCGTGGCTCCCGACGAACGCTTCAGCCACGTCCATATGGACATCGTCGGTCCGCTACCTCCATCCGAGGGATTTAGGTACTGCCTCACGTTAATAGACCGTTTTTCGCGCTGGCCCGAAGCGATTCCACTTGCCAATATTGAAGCCACCACGGTTTGTCGCGCGTTCGCCGACCGCTGGATCTCGCGATTCGGCGCTCCGAAAACTTTAACGACCGATCAGGGAAGTCAATTTGAGTCTCAGCTGTTTACTGCACTCCTTAACCTCACCGGTTGTCAGCGTATCCGAACGACTGCGTTTCACCCCGCGTCAAACGGGATGATCGAGCGGTGGCATCGCTGCCTCAAGTCCGCGATTATGTGTCACGCGAGCGCATCATGGACTCGCGTCCTTCCCACCGTGCTACTCGGTCTTCGGAACAATGTTCTTGACATCGGCTCATCTCCTGTCGAGTTCGTATACGGCACGACGCTCCGTTTACCGGGGGAGTTCGTGCTTCCCGACGACGGGCCTGCGGACCCGCGCATTTTCCTCGAAGAATTTCGCGAGCATATGCGCGCGGTCAAACCTGTTCCCGTCGCACACCGACATAAGAAACGTGCGTTCCTGTTCCAGGACATGCATTCGTGCACTCATGTGTTCTTGCGCGTCGGCGTGAGCAAGCGAGCTCTCGAACGCCCTTACACCGGCCCTCACAAGGTGATCCGCCGTCCGAGCGACCGCGTGTTCGAAATTGAGGTCAATGGCAGACCTCGTTCGGTCTCGATCGAAAACGTAAAGCCAGCGTATTCCGTCCGCGACGACCTCGAACCCGTTTCCGCCGAGCCTTCCGCTTCAAGCACAAGGAGCTCCCTGCGAACATATTCGCGCGCGCGAAGCGTTACCTTCAACCCCAAGGTTACGATTCTGTAAATATGTAAAAATTTCAACCTTTGTTCAAACACTAGTTATATAACTTCTTTTTTACAACCTAGGTTAAGCACATATGTATCTGTATCCTAGTGGCGTACTCAATGTATCTTAGTTTTAAGAAAAATTGTATTCGTGCGTACCACACTCGGGGGGGAGTGTGTGGGGATTGCATCCCCGCGCATGCGCCGCTTCCCTAGGCCGTCCCTAGGGGAAACACCAACCGCATGGTTGGCAGCACTCAGCGTGCGAAAGCATAGAGTTGTCGGAGAGATCGCTCTCTCCGCGCCGGACTCTTGAACAGTAAAGACGTAGTTTTCGTTTCCTCCGCGCAGGCACATGTTGCCTATCTAACCAAGTGAATAAAGTTCAAGTTCATTGTTTAAAACGTATCTGAGATTCTCTTCCCTCCACGTGTTCCATCCTTCGGTCATTGACAAACTGCATCCCGAGTTCGTGTCGTTCTCGGTCAAGAAAACGCCACATAACATCGCGGAACAGCGACATCTGGTCGACCCGTCGGTAGATGCACTCGTCCGGTAGGCACCATCTTCCCGGCTGTGTCGGCTGGAAAGTCACCTCGCCCGATCGGCGCCATCTTGATTCTTGTTGTCGAAGGTGTCTTCTCCCTCCGTATCGTGTCGTAAATTTCGAGCTTTTCCTTCAGCTCCTTAAGGTTTCGAGCACCATACAAAACTACCGTCCGGCTTGCATCATCCGTAATGCCGTTGACTATATATTTGACTAAAGCCTTCTCTTCGATTTTCCCGCGTGAAGCAAGGTCTTTCATAATTAAATAATACTCCTGCACCGATTCATCTCTTCGAAGTTTTCGTCGGCGCAATTCTTCGTGCAAGTCCGCACTATTCATTTTGCTTGAAAATTCGTTTAATAGGGACGATCTCAATTTTTCCCATGAGGAAATGCCTCGTTCTCCGCGAATAAATAGACTGGCTAAACCCGTCAACAATTTATTCGCAAAGAGGAGCTTTTACAGGTTCGACCAATTGAATAACTTGGCGTTATCTTCAAAATCCTCTACCCACGCTTCGATAGGGTAGCCGTCGCCGCCATTAAACGGCCGAATGGTATCCTCCACGTCGCGGAAGCTAACCGTAAATCTCGGCGCGTTGTTGCGTATTTCCTCCTCGTCAAAGTCATCATCCTCGTCTTCCGAATCATTGTCCATATTATTAAAAAGTTCGAGATTTGTCAAATGCCGACAAATCCGCAGCGCGATCTCTTCTACACTTCCCGCATGGTCAAGTCTTAACACACCGCATATCGCCGATAAATCAGTCACCGTGAATGTTTCAGCCGCACTCGTCACTTTCGCTCGGAATTCGTCTGAGTCCTCCGCGAACGTAAAACCCGGAAACTCTCTAAGACGCTTTCTGTTTCGCCGGTCGCCATCTTCACCAAACACAAACCGATGAAACACACGAATAACTTTGGTCGGGGCCCTGGTGATCTCGGCTTCCAGTCCCGGCACGTGGCTAAGGTTTTCCATCTCACACAGAATGTTCGTAATGTCCAATTATTCAAGATTTATCCCACTTCTGAAGTTGTAGTGGTTGTAGTCAGGATGTGGGCGAAAATAGGGAAAACCCGAATAACTGACGCGAATAGATAACGGTAACAATGCATGTATTTGAAACGGAATAAACATAAGTCGCATAAGAGCTCGTAACTGCGGCCATTACAATACTGTCGCCGCTCGGTCGTCTTCTTCCTTTTTGTTTTCTTCGGCTATCGTCGGCCGATCTCGTGTCGGTTCGTTCGGAGGCACTCGTCACTCGCCGACACGTCTAAGCTAGGTAGCGCGACTACAATTATATTTAAATATAAATTATATTATTATGTCTAAACTTTACACATAATCATGATGAACGCGAAAACATTGTAAATAAAAGTGATAGCAAGAAAAATAAATTCGTATCCACGCACATACACCCTACCGAGGGGCTTGAAACCGGTCGGGAAAACGTACACGTCTACCAGAACGTGTGACACGCGCTTGTAAATCTGGCGTATGCGTTGGCGTATTTATAATAGTACCGGGTACATGATGCACCGATGTAGGGTTCGCATTGTCTTCCGTTAAAATATACGCGGGCTTTAATCTGTCAATAGATATGGTTACATCTTTTCCTTTAATATTTATAACGAAATTTTTGTCACCTCGACGAACTACGGCGTACGGACCTGTATATGGAGGTTGTAAAATAGTTTTAGCTGAATCTGTACGAATAAAAACGTGGGATGTTGTATGTAAATCTTTAAAAATGAACGATTTTTTTAGTGAATGTCGTGATCCGTTAAATGGATTTAGTTTTGCGAAATGATTACGTAATCTAGAAACGAAATTAAAAACATCCTCTGTATTTTCGGCTGAACCTGTAGATAAAAACTCTCCAGGTAATTTCAAAGGTTCGCCATAAACTAACTCGGCCGACGTTGTACTGAGGTCGTCCTTCCATGCCGAACGAATACCCAATAAAACGGTCGGTAATATTTCGGTCCATTTTTCGGATTGGTGACATTTAATTGCAGCTTTGAGTTGTCTATGAAAACGCTCTACCATCCCATTCGCTGCCGGGTGGTTCGCCGTAGTGCGCAGATGCTTAGAGCCAATCAGGTTATTAAGGGCATAAAATAATTTGGACTCAAATTGTCGGCCTTGATCGGTAGTAATACGCAGGGGAGTCCCAAAACGCGATACCCAACCGTCATAAAAGGTTCGGGCTACCGTCTGGGCCTCCTGGTCGATCATCGGAAAGAAACGGGGATTGCTCTTTTGCGTACAGACGATTGCGCACGACGGCATGGCACACGGTTCTTTTGGACACGGTATTATTGGACACACGGTTCTTTTGGACACAGTAACATTGGACACAGTAACATTGGACACAGTGGGTTTTCGCTCACGCAAGGATTGCCCACATGGTTAAGACGCACACGCTGAGTTACGCACATGTAAAATTGGACTCATGATAGATTGCGCACAGTATGGCGAATCGAGAACAAATAGAATTGCGCACAGTAATTTTGGACAGTGAAAGAAATGTGGCCAAATCGTTATTAATTTCGGGTTATGTGCGTTATAAAACATTTCCTCACAGAAAAAAGGGTTAGGGTTAGGGTTAGGGTTAGGGTTAGGGAATCACTTGGGGGTAGATGGGGGTGAATCGACTTTTTAATAGGCCTAAGGGGTAATGCGGGGGTGATATGCTTTCTGTAAAGTCTTTCAAAAATTTCGTTATTTTTTGTCTGGGACGCACGGTTTAGGAGATACAGCGATTTTTAGGGGAGGCGAAAATGATTTTGGGGAGGGGAAAGGGGTGGCGAATCGACTTTTGAATAGGCCTAAGGGGTAGTGCCGGGGTGATATGCTTTCTGTAAAGTTGTGACGCGGGCGTCACTAACGGTGCCCCCTCCTAGATGCTCGAGAGTGCACCAGGGTTCTTGAGAGGGCTGGAAGGGTTGAGAAAGGAATAAACAACCCTGATAGTGGAAAAAATATATGTGTTTATTCAGAAAAGAAACGGTCAGCCGGTCCTAGGCCGGCAGGCGAGCGGGTCCTCGTCCTGGAGCGTCTGCGTGGAAACGTGACAAACGGTTGTTAAAACTACTTATTTACTATCGCTGTGTACATATGTATCTTAAGCTAAACCTTACGACTACTGGACGCGGGCGGCGCGGAGCGCGTGCTGGTACGGGACGCGGTCTATGGCGCGGCGCGGACACGGCACGGGCCGAAAGAACGAAAATTTGGAGCGGCGTAGAGCAGTTCTGCGGCGCATGCGCGGCCGGGACGCGGCTCAGGTCCGGAACGGACGAAAGAGCGTTAATTCGGAGCGGCGCGGTGCCCTCTGGCGCTGGGGACGCGTAATACGGCGCGGCGCGGAATGAGAGAGCGTTAATTCGGAGCGGCGCGGCGCCCTCTGGCGCTTGGGACGCGGACTGCGGCGCGGAACGAAAGAGCGTTTATTCGGGGCGGCGCGTATTCTGGTCGGATTGGAAACGGGATTGGTACGGGACCCCACGGTTCAGCGGGTTGACGTGTTTCCTGGGGCAACCGCGGGGAGCGGTCCCGGACGGCGTCCTGGCCTCGCGGAACGCCCGGTTCGTCGCCCGTGCCCCGGACGCGGTGAGAGCTCGCGACTACACGGGGGGACCCGTCGTAGAGCCAACTCGTCACCGGTGTTCGGCGTCCGTACGGGTGGTCCCGTCACAGGCTCCGCACACGGCTGCGGCGTGGCACCGGCTTCTTATCGGGCGCGGCGCTTGGTAGCAGTCGGTCGGCGGGATACCGCAGGATAGGACGGGAAACGGTAGGTCAGGGCGGCGAGCGGCAGGAGAGCGCGACGGCGAGGCACCCGGAGGCACTGTCGGCGTCCGTCTGCTCTCTCTAGTCGTCCTCGCGGTGCAGGAGTCGGTTCCTCCTCGACGGGTCCCGAGTTATCCCCTAGCTAGCACCGGCGTGAACACAAACTCACGGGGGGACCCGTGAACGCGCGAGCACGCTGCTGCGAGAGGACCAGAGCTCGGAGGTGTTCCTCCGTGAGCAGCTCCTAGCCAACTCAACTCAATGTCGGTTTCGCCGCGGTATTTATGCCCCGAGCGCGGACTCTACCGAGTGCCCCACTAACGGGGATCGCTCGGTCGCTCTCGGGGCTCGCGGATTGGCGCGGGTTAAGGCTCGATCCGCGCCAATCACCGGTCGGGCCGAATTCGCGGTTTCGCGACGGAGCGTGACGACGGTCGCTTCGTCACAAAGTCTTTCAAAAATTTCGTTATTTTTTGTCTAGGACGCACGGTTTAGGAGATACAGCAATTTTAAAATTCTGTGAATGTGTCCAATTCTATTTGTGCGCAATTGAGATGTGTCCGATTCTTCGTATTCTGCATAGAAGATATATAATCATAGAATAATCACACAGCACAACACACGATGATAAACAACAGTTTGAATTCAATCTGTGTGCAATCTATCATGAGTCCAATTTTACATGTGCGTAACTCAGCGTGTGCGTCTTAACCATGTGGGCAATCCTTGCGTGAGCGAAAACCCACTGTGTCCAATGTTACTGTGTCCAAAAGAACCGTGTGTCCAATAATACCGTGTCCAAAAGAACCGTGTGCCATGCCGTCGTGCGCAATCGTCTGTACGCAAAAGATGGCCTCTCATCGGAAACGTCTCCGGCCATCGGGTGTACCTGTCGACGCAGGTCAGGCAGTATCGATACCCCTCGGACACGGGTAATATTACTATATCCAAGTGAATATGTTCATAACGGGCGGAGGGTTTAACAAAAGCAGAAATGGGTGAATTTACGTGTTTCGATATCTTAGATTTCTGGCACGGTATACAACAACGCGCCCAGGCACGAATATCGCTTTTAATCGACGGCCAAACATAACGCTGTGTTATGAGCTTGACCGTCGCGTTAATGCCCGGGTGTGACAAACCATGTATTTGGTCAAAGACTGCACGTCGGAAAGGGAGAGTAATAAATGGCCTTATATTTTCTAAAGATGTATCGCAGTACAATTCGGCAGGTGAACCAGTCAATGATATTTTACGCAATTGCAAACCTGACGTACTGTTTATTAATTGCTGTAATTCTTGGTCGTGGGCTTGCGATTCTGCTAATGCCTCAAAATTGATAACCGAAGACACTGCATTAATTCTAGACAACGCATCAGCCACCACGTTTTCTTTTCCGGAAACATGAATAATATCAGTTGTAAATTGTGCGATGTAGTCTAAGTAACGGAATTGACGCGGGGAACATTTGTCTAGCTTTTGTCGGAATGCAAAAGTTATAGGTTTGTGATCTGTGAAAATACTGAAATGTCTACCTTCTACCATATGTCTGAAATGTTTGATTGCCAAATAGATTGATAATAATTCACGGTCGTATGCAGAATATTTTTGCTCGGCAGTTCCTAATTTCTTAGAGAAGAATGCAAGTGGTTGCCACGTATTGTTGACATGCTGTTGTAACACAGCTCCCACGGTAAAATCAGAGGCATCACAGGTAATGGCCAGAGTGGCATTGACCTCAGGGTGTGCAAGAAGGGTCGCACCTGCCAGAGCATCCTTGCAGTCAACGAAGGCCTGTTGCGCCTCAGGTGACCAGATCAGTGGGGCCTTGCCTTTAACGTTGCCCACTAACAGGTTGTTTAAGAGTGCTTGGCTGGTAGCGGCGTTAGAAATAAAACCATGGAGGTGCTCGGCCGGAGATTCTGACGCTACTAAAATATCGTCAATGTAAGCATAACAAAAATCGAATTCGCGTAAAACTTCATCTATAAATCTTTGAAAAGTTTGTACTGCGTTACGTAAGCCAAATGACATAAAGGGGAACTCAAACAGTCCAAACGGAGTAGCTATTGCGGTTTTCTTGACATCTTCGGGGGTGACGGGAATTTGATTATAAGCGCGAACCAGGTGTATGATGGAAAATATTTGTTTACCAGATAATTGCTGTGCGAAATCTTCTATGTGACGTACGGGGTAACGATCCGGTATTGAGCGCGCATTTAATGCTCGGTAATCGCCACAGGGTCTCCAAGCCTCGCCATCTTTCTTCAGCACCATGTGGAGCGGTGATGACCATGGGCTCTTCGACGGTCGCGCAATTCCCATATGCATCATTAATTGGAATTCTTCCTGAGCTGCCCTGAGCCGGTCCGGGGCAAGCCGCCGTGGCTTGCAGGATACGGGTGGTCCGGGGGTGGTTTGTATATGATGAACGGTATGATGTTTCGTCTCGCGCGGCACTCCGCAAGGCCGGGTGAGCTCTGGCATTGTAGCCAGAAGCTCGTGATACGCCGTGTTTCCAATAACTGTCTTTATTGAGGATATCTCCTCATCGGAATATTTTCCCCGAACCTTAACCGACGTTGTTCTGTCGACCAGGCAGCGGTTACGTATGTCGACCAACAAATCGAAATAATTAAGAAAGTTGACCCCGATTGTTGGTTTCGACACGTCTGCCACAACGAACCGCCAAATAAAATCGCGCCGGAGACCCAAACGTAAATTCAATGTTACGGTGCCGTAGGTGTAAATGATGCTTCCGTTTGCCGCCGTCAGTTCGTAGCTCGACCTCTCTCGCGGGCCGTGCAATAGTTTACGCGGATACACGCAAAGATCGGCGCCCGTGTCTATTAAAAATTGTATCTTGGTATGGTAATCGGTAACAAATAGACGGCGGAATGGGGGAACAGGGTCGCTGGCCGCCATCAACGACCTTCCTGGTAGTTTCCCGCGGCAGAACCGTTAAAGTTGCATGGCGATACGCATTTAGGTGCATTCCCTCCATAACGCCAATGGTACCAACACTTTCCGTTGTAATCAGGAGGGGCCTGATCCTCGTTGCGCCTACGGCTCTCTCGATCGCGTGAACCCGATGGCGAACGGTTCCGGGAATTCGACCGGCGGCGGTAAAAGGGTCTGCTAGGGCGTCCTCTGTCCTGATAAATCAGCTCCTTCAGTTCCGAAATCTCTTGTCGTAAGGACAACGTCATCTGTCCCATTCTTGCATTCAATAGTGCCTCCATATCCGGATTAACCGGTGTTACCGCACCGTGAGGTAAAGGACCCGGGTGGCCAGTATCGCAAATATGCGCTCGCGGTGTCGTCGTGTCCGCTATGACGTCCGCTAAATCGGCGACCTTGTCCAGTTTGGTGTCCTTTTGTGTAGCCAATATTACCTGTATATTGGTAGGCAACCGACTCTCCCACAGTGTGCGCAGTACGGGATCCGGCACAGTCGTACCTGCTAACCCTCGTAGGTGCCGCAAGAATTGCGACGGCTTGCGATCCCCGATCATTTCGCGTTCAAGAAGCCGTCTCGTCTTTTGGTCTTGTGACGCGCCGATCCGACGAATTAATTCCTCCTTTAATTTTGAGAAAGGGGCCGTTGGGGGAGGGTTGATGATGGTATCCCTCACTTCCGTAGCGTACTGGTGGGTCAGTGCCCCCAAAACATAACCGAATTTCGTAGCTTCGGTGGTTATTCCGGACGCCTCGAAGCTTCTCTCGACTATCGAAAACCACATTTCCGGATCGCCCGGACAAAACCCGGGCATTCTCACACCCACTTTCGCTATCTCTTACGCGGTTGTTTCCATAATTGGGGTTTATTTCGATATAAAGTCACTAAACTATGTCTATTATAAAACGAGGCGTAACACACACAAATAGGTCTATGGAAAAATATTAAGTCACTTAAATGTTACTACGTACACTTATACTATCAAAGTCTAAAGTTATTATTACTATTAAGCACACTGACACTAAAATACACAAACCGTACAAACCGATCACGTCGGGGTCACCAATGAGGTGAGGTACGGTAGTATAAAATAGTCGAGATTGTCCTCACTTCGTTTATTAACAATATCGGTAAGCGAATGCCAGTGCAGTGCTGGTGTCGTAGTCTCGAAGGCTTACCATCAACTGGCGACTCTCGTTGCATTCCCAAACACGTCGGAGTTAGAAAAGGCAAAAAGATAGGGGAGAAAAAGAAAAGAGAATAGAAAAGGAAAACTTGAGCAGACAGTGACAGCGATAGGGACAGCGGAAAAGAGTCATAAACAGAGAAAGCTAAGAGGTAGGCGGAGGACCGAGACTGACGAAAACCAGAACCCTGGCGACGTTGTCAAGGGTGCATTGGAAACTCGTGAAGGGCTGGTCACCAAATGTGCGACCAGCAAACAGGAAATAGAGAATACTAGCGTAACAGTAACGAATACTAACGTAACAATATATGCATTGGCGTACGTGGTGATATCGCCACCACAAACCTAACGATGCCATCGCCGTCGAACCGTCCGGCCATAAACCAATGACTGCGAATGCGCTCAATGGGACATCGGGCCTCTTCTCAGCGACCCAATGTTTTCTACGGTCCGCTCATTCAGGCCCATTTCGGTCGCCTGCTTGGGGTACCTGATGTACAGACATTTACGTTCATTCAATTTTTCGCACCATTGGAGAGTGTGAGAGATGTTGTTAGTTAGTCAATAGAGCTAGTCGTGAGAGAGAGTTCAGCGAGAGCAAATTCAGTGACGAAATGAACAACATGGTCGCCCTCAGTGACAGTGAGCTGGCGTGCATCACTTTGCTGCTGGACGAAGATGAAGAAGACAGAAGAGAATCAAGGAGGAGATTTTGGATACACAGAAGTTTAAGATCACGACAAACACAGGGCGAGTTCCATACTCTGTATAGGGAACTACTACAGGGCGAACAGAAATTTCACCAGTATTTCCGGATGTCGTCAGTTCAATTTGCAGGACTATTGGAACAAGTGGAACCTGCAATAAGCAAAAAAAAAAATACCAGATTTCGTGAGGCTATTACGCCAACGGAGAAATTAGCAGTTTGCTTAAGGTACGTAAATATAATTTTCTTGCATAATTTGCTTAAATTCTAAATACGAATAAGCAATCAATAACAGTGATTAATTTATTAAATTCATTGTTGTATAGGTATTTGGGGATAGGCGACAGTTTTCGAACTATAGCGTTCAGCTATCGATTGGGTGAATCGACGGTTCGAGGAATAGTGAAGGACGTCTGCCGAAGCATCGTCAAACGAATGATGCAAAAATGGATACCGATACCGGCGAAGGACCAGTGGGAAAAAATTGCAGATGAATTTTGGCAAAACTGGAATTTCCCCAACTGTATCGGTGCCATAGATGGGAAACATATTAGCATCAAAGCACCAGCAAACAGTGGGTCGCTGTATTTTAACTATAAAAAGACGTTTTCCATCGTCCTGCTAGCCGTTGTAGACGCCAACTACAAATCCATTGCGGTCGATACAGGCGCCTATGGGAAAAATAGCGACGGAGGAATTTTTGCCAATACGAAATTAGGCAAAGCCATGGCCAATGGGAAGCTGGACATCCCTGAAGGGAGACCTCTCCCTGGTTCGGACATAAAGATGCCGATCGTTGTGGTGGCGGACGAAGCATTTCCCTTAAAGAATTATTTATTGCGGCCGTTTCCAGGTTCGACAGTGGGTGACAGACCCAAAAGAATATACAATTATCGTCTGTCCCGGGCAGGGGGAATGTAGAAAACGCCTTCGGAATATTGTCACAGAAATTCCGCATGTACGATAGGCGAATCAATGTCGACCCGGATTTTGCAAGTCTGATCGTGCTCACGACATGCGTACTGCATAATTTCGTGCGATCCACAATGTCCTCAAACGTGGAAAACCAGGAAGAAACGGGTTCAAGGCCGAGTGGCCACAGCTTGAACTCTCTTCAGCGACAGGGAGGAAGCTCCTCAAGTGCCGCATTCAATGTGCGAGAACGCGTCGTTCGCACAATATTTCCTCTCAGCTCCCGGAGCTGTCGAATGGCAGGACGATGTCGAATTGTAATATAATATAATTGTAATATAATGTATAATATAGTTTCTTTAATTTTAAGTATTTTTCATTGTTCTGTAATTTAACGTATCTTTATGTATATAGGTTTTTTAATTTTAAGTATCTTGTCATTATTGTTTGGTTTGGTTGTTTGTTTATTGTTTTATTGTTTTATTGCCCAAAGAAATAAAAATATTTTAATTTTGCAATTAAATTTATCTCATTTGAAATATTATTTTCCTCAACCCGAGAAAAATATCGAAAAAATATCGCATAGTAAATATGTAATAGTTGGCAAGAAAGTAATTTCGGTTTTCACTAATACCTGGCGTTATGTTTTGTTTGATTGACTTCTGTTAACGTTGCGTTTGTTTTCTTTCTGACATTTCATAACTGTATCTTTTAGGTTACTTTTGAAGCAAATTACACGTAATTTTGATTAAAATTGTTAGTTCTGGACATAGCAATCAAAGAAAAACGGCCAGAATTGGCAAATCGCAAAGGAATCGTGTTCCACCATGATAACGCTAGGCCACGCATATCATTGCTAACCCGTGAAAAGTTATTGGAGCTTGGTTGGGAATTGATGTCATGTCCACCATATAGCCCTGACATTGCATCATCAGATTAGCATTTATTCCGAAGTTTACAAAACTCTTTAAATGGTAAAACATTCACTAATGATGATGATCTGAAATCGCACTTGGATCAATTTTTCACCGAAAGGGATCAGATTTATGAGCGCGGAATTATGAAGCTAGCAGAAAGATGGCAAAAGATCATAGAACAAAATGGGAAATATTTTATTGATTAAAGTTCATTGCTTTGATAAAAAAATTAGATTTTATTTCACCTAAAAATACCGAAATTACTTTCTTGCCAACCTAATATTCTAACCTTAAGATGAGGGAAACGGTTGCATTTACAAAAAAATTAACAGTCTGTTTGTGGTACGTAAATATAATTTTTAATATAATTTTTAACCTTTATGTTCTATCGCTTACATATACTTAATCTATATGTACATCTTAACATAAAAAGTAAAAATAAAAATAAACATACAAACAAACTAAGAACAAACGCAAAATTAAATTAATTACAAGAGAAAAGGGAAGATATACATAAAGTACAATAATATAAAAATAAAATACAATAATATGATATAAAAATAAAATACAAAAAAAAATAAAATAATATAAAAATAAAATCTAATTGCTCTCTTTAAACTCTAGTTCGGAAACTATTTCGAAAATTTTTTTATTGTGCCGCTGATGCTTAGGCAGAATTTGTCCATGTTACGTTGCCGCAAAAAACACACGAAAGGATTTCCGTGAAATGGAGTTGGGTTCTTGTCCCGATCGAGGACAACGACACGGCGAAAGGGTTGTGTAAAATAGTAATTTATTCACTAGATGTTCACAAGAAACGGACTATCGGACTTAGCTCGTACAAACTGGAATGCGCGTTCTGAGACGACTCGGTGTCTAGTGTAGTCGTGGTCTGACTTACTGTCCTCGTCGAGTTTTTGGATTTTCGTAAACTTGGTTTTTTAGGGATTGGGCAGTTGCAGTTTTGGGTGGGGGGAGAATTCTATTTTGTCATTGGTCGTGGGTGTGTCTGTTTTGCGTCTTAGGGTGGGAAATTGTCGAGCGTTTAGTTTTGTCTCGTCTCGTCTTGTCGATGTCGTGATTTACAATCACTCGTCCGGTCTCAGGTCACCGTTGTGTCGCACGTGGTGTTCGAGTGTTTTATGATGGTCGTCGAGGTCCCTACGGTTGCCATAAAAATTAGATAGGTTCCGGAAAAGCCCCGCTGCGCCTACCGTGCAGTTGTAAATCCTGCGTCCGAATTATAAATTAGATTTTCTTAACTAGACGCTCGGCACGTTCTTCGTCACGCACGTTCTACGAGTGGATAGGATGTAACACGCCCCCCCCCCCTCGGAAAAAGGAAGATGTATACCCCGAACGGGTGTACATTTTCCACATCGGTCGATTCTTAATGATATTGTACTACTCTAAATGTTAGTTATTACATATTTTTAACGGTTGGTTATACAAAAATAATAGTTTTACATAGTACGCTCGCTTCTTACTTGTAGGCGGAACGGCGGGTTCGTTTACAATGTGCGATCTGTTATTTTGTTAAATGCAAGACCTGGGACATTATGTACGCATATTTCTTATTTACTATATCCTGCGGTGTCGGTACAGATAATAATTTGTATAAATTAAACGTGTTGACTATCAAAGGTGGGGTCCCCGATAATTAAATTAGAACGACCATTTATGTGTGTTAATTATGGCTTAGAAATTTCTTATTAGTTCTTTTGTGTTTACTAGTTGTAAGGAGTCAGGAAGGTTAATTCAGGATTTAAGATCTGGATTTTCTTTACAGTGAAAGTAGGTTCTGTTGGTGTTATGATTATTCTGACTCTGGAGCATAGGCGCGTTTGAGTTTGTTAATATGTACTGTCCTTGTTTTTGTCGGGCTCAAATAAATAATAGCATTTGTGTCGTTTATTATATTTTTAATTATATAGGGTCCAGAATAGCGGTCATCTAGTTTTCCTACTTTTTCTTTTATTAGATAGGCAGAGTCTCCCGGTTTAAACTTTTGTATTTTCGTATTGCGATCGTAGTACATTTTGGATTTATACTTTGTTTTGTTAAGGTTTTCCGCCGCAGACTTGCGAAGTTCTGTTAGTCGTGATGTTAACTCTATGAGAAATGCTTCGTATGTGAAATTGTTTGTTTCGCAGTACTCAAAATTAGAGGGTACTCGTGCCTTTTTCCCGAAGACCAGCTCGTGAGGTGTGTATTTCGTACCGTCGTGGACCGATGTATTGTACGAGAAGACAGCGAATCTAATCCATTTATCCCAGTCCTTTGTTGTTTTAATAAAGTGTTTTAGATATTCTATAAGTACCGCGTGGCTTCTCTCTAAAGAGCCATTTGTTTGTGGGTGGAAGGCGGTTGTTTTCAATTGTTTTATTTTAAATAATTTTGCCAATTGCTTCATAGTCGAACTCAAAAAGTTAGTTCCCTGGTCGGTTAAGATATATTTGGGGGAACCGTAGCGTGATATGAACTGTTTTGCCAGTGTTGTTGCTACTATCTGTTCTGTTGTGTGAGGAAGTGGGTATGCTTCGCAAAATTTAGTTAGGTTGCATTGTACGGTTAGTATGTACTTGTTTCCGTTCGCAGATGTGGGTAAGGGGCCTACAATGTCTAGGGCAACTTTCTCGAAAGCGTCTGTGGGCGTATCGGTAATAACCATTGGTTGTTTGGTTCTAATTCTGACTAGTTTTTTCTTTTGGCAACTATTGCATCTTTTAATGTGTTCCTCTATATCTCTTCTCATGTTTTTCCAAAAATAGTTTTCGCGAATCCTGTTAAAGGTTTTCGTGATACCTTTATGACCGCCGATAGGTGTTTCGTGATTTTCGCGAATTATGTCTTGTCTGTCTTTTATATTAGGAATTATTGTGTTATCTAAACATATTAATATTGTTATTCCAGAGTTCGTATATATGTAACGGAACATGTTTCTTACTTTTATTCTATCCAATAGGCTCAGTTTTAGATCTACTATACTAACAGCTATGGATTTTACGTTTCGTTTTATGCAAATGTGTTTCAAGCTGCTGAGTGTTCTGAAGAGATTTTCTTGTGTCGGGGTATCGCGGTCTTTATCTGCTATAACCAGACTAAAGATGTATTTGTTTCTCGTCTTTGTAACGATTATCTCGCCGATCGAAAGTGTTTGGTGTTGCAAATCGTTTTTGTTTAGCAGTTCGTTTGCTATTAACGTGTCCGTGGTAGGTGTAAAATTTCTGTTATCGGTTGATATAAAGTGTGCGTAGTCATTGTTCGTCATGAAAATTGTATCGTTTGTCTCCGAAATGTTTGGTGTATCGGTTATATATTTGTAGTTTCTAATATAGTCTGCAAAATCGCTATTATAACGGTCCCCGTCTGTTACTGTAGCTGGAGCTGCCGGAGAATTTTGTTCGCCTCTACTCTTTTCGTGACTGCTTCTTTCGGGATGATGTACTTCCACTGATGTCTGAATATTTTCGGGAATAAATGAATCATCGCTTATGTCGTCGATCGAGTTATTGTCTGGTCGTGAATTCGTACACGTGTCGTTGTCTGTCTCAATTTCTGAATCTATGGTGCCGTCGTTTAGCAATTCTATACTGTGAGGCTGAATTTCCTTATTTTGGATTTTCAATGGTTCGTGAATTTTGTCGGGCTCTAATGTTCTAGACTGACTCTGTTGTGATATAATATTTTCGCGTAAGACTGCGTCGTGAGTGTTGTTTATTTGTTCCTCGTTTGAATCTATTGAATCGACGTCCGCGTCTGTATCTAAGTCTAAGTTTTCGTTTGTCGTTTCGATATCCGTATCTGTGTCTGCGTTTTCATCTTCTTGTACGTCCGTTTCTGTATCTGATGATATGATTAAACGTGGAGCTTTGCATCGGGGTTTTATTAATGACTCGCTACTCGAAGGTAGTTCCCTACGTGGATACTGCTGTGCCGTTTTTATTCGTTTTCGTAAGTTATAAGTGGATTTCCCTGAAATGTCCGCAGAGGACTTAGTAGTTGTTTGTCGTTTCCTTTTTGTTAATCCTAAGTGTGAATTTTTTACTTTTTTACAAACTTGACGTATCTTACGGTATGGTGTTTGTCGTAAATTATACCTATGTGGTTTAGTTTTTTCATTTGTACCGGAAGTAGTGGATCTTGGGCGTTTAGCAGTGATAGGCAGTATCTTACATTCGTATGGGTTTCTTGAGAGAGCGTCGGCATTTAGGTTGATCTTTCCTGCTTTATATACTATATTATAGGAATACTCTTCTAATATGAACCGCCAGCGCAGTAATTTCGATGATGGATCGCTAACATTTTGCAGCCAAAGGAGCGGCTTGTGATCCGTTACTAGTGTGTGAATGTATTTCCATAAAGGTAAGGTCTAAAATGTTTAACTGCAAAGACAATGGCTAACAACTCTTTTTCGGTGATTGAATAGTTGACTTCTGCTTTGTTAAGAGTGCGAGAGGCATAAGCGATGGGCAAGTCTTTCCCTATTGTACCCTGATTCAGCACGGCGCCTAAGGCATATTTTGATGCGTCGGTCGTTAAAATAAATGGTTTTCGGAAATCCGGGTATTGCAAAAGAGGTTCTTGGCAAATCATGTCCCTTAGTTGTTCGAATGCTACTTGATGTTCGGTGGTCCAGCAAAATTTCGTGTTCTTTTTTAGTAGGGTGCTTAATGGTTTTGCTATTTTCGCGAAGTCGGGTATGAATCGACGATAGTAACCGATGAGTCCTAAAAATTCTTGTAAAGAAAGGATACTTTCTTTCATTCAAGCCAGCTGCGCTTTATTAGCTCAGCGCGCCCTCTAGTCGATATATCGATGCTCAAGGAGAGAGATCAAGAAGAGATAGAGACAGAGTACATAAGAGAGCACGTGCGAAGATTAGACAGATAAATAGTTACCGACAAATAAAATAAGAGACCTCCAGAGGAAGCGTGGAGAATAGACTTTAATTGTCGTTTCTCTTTATTTTAGAGCAACACTTTTTGGTTATTTTCCTGGAAGTCCAAAATATTATCCTTTTGTCTTATAAAACGACAATTGTGGTCAACAATAGAAAATGGTCAAGTTGCAATTCGAATTCACAATAATAGCTTCTCCAAGAGACGAGAAATCAAATATACTAGCAATAACCTCAATCAGAACAGAAGATGGGAGAACTTATATTCTGCAAGGAGACAGTAGACATATAGCTAATCACACAGAATTAATGAAAACGGAGAATTTTGCAAAGGTAAAGAATAGTTTAAAAAAAAGACACCAATCAAGAAAGGTTTGGATCACACTAACAGATAAATTGGAAAAGATCTATTCTGATGAAGAGGGTAATATACAATTTTTAGATGAATACTTAGAAGAAATAGAAAGAAAAGATACAGCTGAAGAGAAAAATGATAACCTGAGTAGGATATTAGAAGAGTTAGTAGAATCATCACAGAGAAGAGATGGAAAAAAAAGTTTAAAAAATATTGCAGAAAAGTATATGATTGAAAAGTTTACAAGTAGGAATTCAAATGCTAAACAATGGATAGAAACATTTGAGAAAGAATGCACACGGGTCGATATTACAGATGATGAATCGAAAATAGAAATATTAAGATTATTTCTAGACAGATCTTGTTCAGATTGGCACGCTGCAACACTAACAAAACTATCAACGGCAGCTAAATGGAATGAATGGAAGACAAGATTTCTAGAGACGTTTGCAGATAAAGGATGGAGCACAGTGACTTATGCCTTGGCATTTAAATATAAAGAAGGATCACTTATTGACTATGCAATAAAAAAAGAAAAACTTTTGTTAGACATGAACAGAGAAATAGATCCAATAACATTAACAGTCTTAATAGCAACAGGACTGCCGGAATTTATAATAAATAAAATAGATAGAGAATCGTGCACAAATTCAACAACACTATTCACCGAAATTAGAAAATACGAAAGTCTAGTGAATAAGAAAGTCTTTTCAAGAAAGACAGATAGTAGAACTGAATACAAGAAGAGAAATGAAGAGAAAAGACCATGCAAAACATGCGAAGAATTGAACAAAGGAATTAGATACCACCCACAAGAAGCATGCTGGTTCAGGACACAAGAAAATAATAAAGAAAAAAATAAACCGAAAGTAGTAGGACACAATTCAGTAATAGAAGTAGATTTAAGTACAGAACAAAAAAACGAACAATCACACCATTGATTAGATTAAAGATGTTAATAGAAAATAAACTAGAAGTGAATGGGACATACGACTCAGGCTCACAGATTTCGCTTATAAATTCAAGACTGATTAAAATAATGGAAGAAAAAGAGGATGTGAATAGAATATATTTAAAATCGGTCAATGGTGTGAAGAGCACAAAAGGTTTAATAACTATAAAAATAAAAATTTTAGATATAGAGAAAAAGATAGATGTATTCATTGTTGAGAGAGAAGATTTTGAAGACTTTATCATAGGTTTGGACATGATAAAAGAATTTAAATTAAGACAAAACGAAAACTTGGAAATAAAACAAGTGAAAGATATTAAGTTAAGAGAGCTAGATAATATAACGAATGGACAAATGCCAAAAACATATTCAGTGAATTTTAATGAACACGTAAAAGAAAACGAATTTGAGATAAAAACAGAACATCTAGATAGAGGAAAAAGGGTCGAAATAAAGAAAATAATACAAAAATATAAAAGTATATTTGCAATAGATAAATATGACATCGGCACTGTAAACGATTATGAGGCACGAATAGATCTACTAATTGATAAATACTGTAGCAAAAGGCCCTACAGATGCTCGATAGAAGATAAGAAAGAAATAGAAGAACAAATATCAAAACTCTTAGAGAAAAACCTTATAGAAGAATCATATAGCCCTTTTGCAGCTCCAGTAACGCTAGCATTTAAAAAAGATGAAAATAGAAAATCGAGACTTTGTATCGACTTTAGAGATTTAAATAAGATCATAATACCACAGGCACAACCATTCCCGATAATAGACGATTTAATAATCCGTACTAGGAATTGCAAATATTTCACAACTTTGGACATAAACTCGGCTTTCTGGTCCATACCATTACGGATTGAGGACAGAAGTAAAACGGCATTTGTCACGCAAGAAGGACATTTCCAATGGACCTGTCTGCCGTTCGGCCTGAAAACATCTCCCGCAATTTTCCAACGAATTTTAAGCAATATATTAAGGAAGCACGGATTGACGAAATTTTCTGTAAATTATATCGATGATATTTTGATATATTCGCCATCATTCGAAGAACATGTGGAACATATAAAACAGGTATTACAAGCCATTACAATAGAAGGCTTCAGATTAAAGTTCAAGAAATGTTCCTTTGCTTCAGACTCGGTGAAATACCTCGGACATGTGATTCAAAATAACTCTGTAAGACCACTCAAAGATAATTTAATCTCGATAAAAAATTTTCCAATTCCAAAGACACAAAAGAATATCCGGCAATTTTTGGGAAAAATAAACTTTTACCATGAATATTTACCAAATAGTACAATAATCTTAGATCCCCTACACAAACTACTGAGGAAAAACGAAAAATTTATATGGTCTGAGAAATGTCAGATTGCGTTTAATAGAATAAAAGAAATATTATGTACACAACCAGTATTAGAAATTTTTGATCAAGAACTTCCAATTATATTATACACGGATGCATCAATAGAAGGGATCGGGGCTGTATTAAAGCAGACACAAATGGATGGAAAAAACAGACCAGTAGCATATTTTTCAAAAAAGTTAAACGAAACACAGAAGAAAAAGAAGGCGATCTACTTGGAATGCTTAGCGATAAAGGAGGCAATAAAATACTGGCAACACTGGCTTATAGGAAAACGGTTCACGGTATACTCAGACCATAAACCGTTAGAGAATATGAACATAAAAACACGAACAGATGAGGAACTGGGGGACCTAACGTATTACCTATCACAATACGACTTTAAAATAAAATATGTCCCAGGGAAGGAAAATTTGGAAGCTGACTGCTTAAGCAGAAACCCGGTTTTAGAGCCAGAAGAAAATAAAGAAGAAGTACTAAGAACAGTTAACTTAATCGAAATAGACGAAATAAAAAAAGATCAAGAAGAAAATAAAGATATACAGGAGAACAAAATAAAACTAATAGAGAAGAATAAAATACTTTATAAAAAAATAAAAGATAGAGAGAAAATAATATTATCGGAAAACTTTAGCAAAAAGATAATAAAAAATATACATGAGGAATGGTGCCACATTGGCATTAGACAGATGATAAGAATGGTTAGCTCAAAATACACAGCAAGAAATCTAACAAGGAATATAACAAAAATCTGCAAAGAATGCAAAATATGCTTAGAAAATAAATCGAGAAGCCAAGGAAAGTTCGGTCTGATGTCATTCCTGGGCCCAGCCACAAGGCCATTTGAAATAGTATCAATAGACACCATCGGGGGCTTCGGAGGAAATCGATCTACAAAAAGGTACTTGCATTTACTGGTAGATCACTTTACAAGGTACGCTTTTATAACAACTTCCAAAACACAGAATGCGAACGACTTCATCAAATTAGTTAAGAAGGTAATAGACACAGAGCAAATAGACATGATTTTAACAGACCAATATCCAGGTATTAACTCGAAGGAGTTTAAAGAATACCTAGAAGAAAACAATATAAAAATAGTATTTACCGCAGTAAACGCACCCTTTTCAAACGGTCTGAATGAAAGGCTAAACCAGACAATAGTTAATAAAATTAGATGTAAAATTAACGAAAATGAAAATAAGAAGGCTTGGACTACAATGGCACATGAATGCATAGAAAGATACAACGAAACAGAACACTCAATAACTGGCTTTGCACCAAAGTATTTACTGGATGGTACAGATGTAAGCATCATACCCAAAGAACTGAAAAAAATCGAGGATAAAGACACCTGGTATATGAATAGAAAAGTGGCTTTAGAGAATACTATAAGATCACATAATTATAATAAGAACTTATTCGACAAAAATAGGAAAACCCATATATTCAACATCGGAGATTTAATATATGTAGAAAATGGAAATAGACTAAACAGAAAGAAAATGGACAAACTGAGAATTGGGCCATTTGAAATAATCGACAAAATTTCAGATTCCATTTATAAACTAAAAACAGGGAGGAAAAGAACAGATACAGATATATTTCATGTAACTAAACTAATACCAACCACAATGGATATATATGAAACAGATAAAGAAGATACAGACGTAGGAAAATTGGGATAGATAATATTGAGAACTTCCATCTCGGGCGGGAGATGTAAAGAAAGGATACTTTCTTTCATTCAAGCCAGCCGCGCTTTATTAGCTCAGCGCGCCCTCTAGTCGATATATCGATGCTCAAGGAGAAAGATCAAGAAGAGATAGAGACAGAGTACATAAGAGAGCACGTGCGAAGATTAGACAGATAAATAGTTACCGACAAATAAAATAAGAGACCTCCAGAGGAAGCGTGGAGAATAGACTTTAATTGTCGTTTCTCTTTATTTTAGAGCAACACTTTTTGGTTATTTTCCTGGAAGTCCAAAATATTATCCTTTTGTCTTATATTCTTTTATATTTTTTTCTGTTGTAGCGGTCGCCGATGTAGCGATCAGCAAAAAAGCTGACAGCCGAGCGGAAAAGTAATAGGAGTAGCCGCGTAAGCAAACGCGTGACACCGCGAGGTCACATCGGCGCGTGCCGTATTAAAAAACGCTAACGTACCCAAAATGTTCGACTGATCACGAATATATAAAACGCGATCGGACACGAGCGGAGTACAGTCTCGTACACAACCGCCTTCAGTGTACCTTGTGTAAGTTCTACCAAATAAAGATCGCTGTGATCCCTACACGCATACATACTCCTTCACTGTCTTTGGTACAGGGAATTCCTTTACTGCGCGTACTTTCTCGGGATTAGGTTTAACGCCATTTTCAGAAATAATGTGTCCTAAATAGGCCACTTCACGTCTTAAAAATTCGCATTTATTTGGCTGGAGTTGAAGGCCTGCTTTCCCTAAACGTTCGGCAAGTTTTTTAAATTTTGTTTCGTGCTCTTCGAGAGATCGCGCATAAATAACGATATCATCAAGATATGTAAATAAATCTGTTCCTTGTAGTCCTGTTAGCGTTTGGTCCATTAGTCTTTGGAAGGTTGCTGGAGCGTTTTTTAAGCCGAAAGGCATACGAGTATATTGGTAGTGACCGTTTGTTGCGGAAAAAGCTGTTTTGTGAGCGTGTGCAGGATCCATGGGGATCTGGTGAAAACCAGAGGCTAGATCGAACGTTGAGAAGTATTTGGCAGAACCGAGCTGATCAAGAATTTCCGTAATGTTCTGTAAAGGGTACGAATCGCCGATCGTTTTGTCGTTTAACTTGCGAAAATCTACCACCATTCTCCATTGTTTGTTGCCTTCTGCATCCGGTTTTTTCGGGACTACCCATATCGGGGAATTATAAGGAGAGTTCGATGGTTCTACGATATTCTCGTTCAGTAATTTTGTAACTTGTTTTTGTATTTCTTCTTTATGTATTACGGGGTGTCTGTACTGTTTAACGTGGATCGGCGTTTCGTCCGTCGTGTGTATAGCGTGTTTCACGAGCGTAGTTGCGGAGAGTTTATCATCCGGTAAATAGAAAAGGTGGTTAAAGTTTTTCGTAAGTTGTAAAATGTTAGATTTTTCTTCCGCGTTTAAATGATCTAATCTTAGAATCTTATGTAGTTGGGAAACCCTCTCGACTTGAGATAATTGTAATGTGTTAGGCGCTTGGAGGATTTCTTCTTTTTGAATTTCGTTGTTTATAGTTTTTGCTTTAGATTTTTGGATTTCCGTCGGATTCTTATCGCTATGCATATGAGTATATTTTTTCGCGTGTATTTTAGACGAAGATATATTTAACGCTACGTATTCGCGAGTTTCTTTAGGTTTAGGAAGTTCGATTGGTGTCAACGTCGCTGTTGGAACTTGGATGGTTTTGTCGGTTTCGCTTGTATTAACAGCATATGTATGCGCTATTTCTTTATTATTTTTAACCAGCGACTCCCCGACAAGTATCTGGTCACCCAGGTTTAATTTTTCTAGTACTCCTACTTCTGTTTCTGCCGTGTTTGTTAGTTTTACCGGAATTATTTTAGCTGTACGAGCTGGAATCGTGAACTTTTCGTCTTGAAATGGTATTGTCACATTGTTTGTTACGGTTAGCGATTGTGACGAAAATGACAATACAGCTTTTTCTTTATTTAGAAAGTCAATTCCTAAAATGCCTCTTTGATTGATTGGAAATGAGTCTGATACTATGTGAAAAATATGCAAGTTATTATTGACCATTATGATGACTTCTGCTAAGGTGTTCGTAATTTCTGCCGTTATACCCTTTAATTGTATTTGATTGTGTATGTTACATGGGGTATCTGGTTTTAGTGCGCTTTGTTTAATTAGATTGACGTGTGAACCGGAATCGATGAGGAATTCCTGTACAGGTTCTTGAAATTGTTTTGATTCTAGAAGAATAACCGGGGTTTTGCTTGTACTATTTGATATTGAGTAAATCTGTGCTGTAACGGGTGGCAATAGGGGAGATTTTACTGGTTGTTGTCCCTCAGCTCGCCCGCCTGAGAAACGAGTGATCCGTTTAAATGGTCTAAGCGATTAGTTTCTACCATATGCACTTCTGCGCGTTGGTTGTATCTTGCCCGGCATTCGTTTGTGTCGTGACCCTTCATTCTACAATTGTTACAATATTTTTTATTCCTTTCTAGAGTTCGACACTGCTCAACGGTATGGCCAATTCGGTTGCAGTAAATGCAAGTTTTTGCGGTTTGAACGTCACGTGTGTTTTGCCTATATTGTGGTCGTTTGTTTGGAATAGGTGTGTAGTAATTGGAAGTTTGTCGTGGGATAGGTTGGGGTTGAATACTATGGCTTTGGTGGCTTGGATACTGTCTGTAATGTGGAGTAGGAACGGGGTTTTGGTACATTTGGTTAAAATGTGGCGGAGTTTCGTTAGTGACTCTTTTATATGGGCAATTTATGTAATCGTGATCTGGCCCCCCACAGTAATGACAGTGCGACGAAGCGTCTCGCTCCGTCGCGAGTCCACGCGTTCCGGCGGCTCGCGATTGGCCCGATGCGGACCTTAACCCGCGCCAATCACCGAGCCGCGACGGCGAGCGAGCGATCCGCGAGAGTGGGGCTCTCGGTAGCGTCCGCGCTCCCTGCATAAATACCGCGACAAATCCGACTAGAGGCAGAGTTGGCCTAGAGCAGCTCTCGGAGGTCCTTCTCCGAGCTCCAGACTTCTCGCAGCCGCGTGCTACCACGAGCGACGGGCCCTTCCGTGTGAGTGGGAAACACGCCGGTATTGGAGGAGGCAGTGCGACGGGTCCTTCCGTGTGCTGCTGAGCCTGATACCGCGAGCTAGTCTCGAGGTGGCAGTCGAACGCCGACCGTGCTTCCGAGCGCGTCGACGTTGCGCGTCTCCAGCCGCTCGAAACCTAGGACCGGTCCCCCCGTCCCGTTCCCGCTCCTGCGATCCCGCCGAACGACTCCAGGCCAAGTCACGCGTCTGGCGAGGAATCGGGGTGCCGTCGCAGCCGCGTGCGTCGCCTGCTACGGGTCCTTCCGTGTGAGCGGCGTCCGCCGGTGTCGAGGGAGCACGTAGAACGGGTCCTTCCGTGTGCGTGCGAACTCGCACCGCGATCGGTCCTCCGACGACGAGTCAGACGTAGCACGGAGCCGAGCCCGAGGCGAATCGCGCCCCGCGAACCCAGCAGCAGCGTATGGAACGCGCCAGTTCACTATTACGCTGGGCCGCGGGGATCCTCACGAAGCCCCCACCATCCGGGCCAGCCCACTCCTTGCGGGCCTCCGTACCACGCTCCGCGCCGACCCGCGTCCGTACCGCGCATCGCGCTCCACGCGTCCGTACCGGCGATCGCGCCTGCGCCGTGTCCAGACCGCGCTTCGCGCGGAAGGAGTTTTCTGCGGACTCCGCCGATCCGCGTCCGTGCGAGTCACGTCGCTCCGCACGACCGTAGCCGCAACCGCGCTTGCGCCGCGTCGCGCCCAGCATTCCAGAACCCGTCGGCGTTCCCGCGCCGCCCGCGTCCTGCACCAGTAGCGTTTAAGAATAGTCGTAAGCTGTAAATATCGCGTTAGGATTAAGATAGCAATAAGAAGAGTGTTCACCACCGCCGTACTTTTTTTGAATAAATAATAGTTGCTTTCCCGTAAATCGTCTAAACTCATTTACACCACCTGCTGCCCTCTCCAAGGACCCTGGTGCCCGCTGAGCATCCCGGAGAGGGCCTCCGGTTGTGGCATCCGCGTCACATGGCGCCCGAACAGGGACCCGTTATTTTTTTTGGCGTGGTGAACACTGCGAGCGTAGTTATAAGTAACCGACCGTCTAGGCACCGCGTAACCGCCGTAGACCACGAGGTCGTCCATCCGGATACACGCGCAAGCGGCGACGTAATCTGGAGATCGATTCGCGAGAAATCCGCGTCTCGCACCGCGTAACCTGCCGTGCCGCTCCACCGGCTTTCCTTTTAGAAGCACCGCCGCTTACCGGAATCATTTTTTATTGTATTCTATTGCGAATAATCATAACTATGGGAGTCGCCTGGATTTACCGCCTGAGTAAGGCACAGCTCCAGCAGGAGCTCCGCAACCACGGGTTCGGTCCCGAGGGCACCGTCGTCCAGCTCCGGCAGCGTCTCGTCGCGTACGTTCGGCGTAATCCCGAGGCTTACCCCGACAAGCCGGCCGACGATCCCGGTTACAAGGAGGAAGTTGACCGCACCAGGGACCTCGAGGAGTTCCACGAGGAACTCGCGAACAGTCACCTAGGGGGTCACAACGCGTCCACCCCCGTTCGATCCTCGGTCCAGTACCTGCCAGAACCACACCTGGCTCCCGGTGCACTACTAGACCAGATGCGCAAATGGAATTGCCATTTCGACGGGCGCGATCCATATGCGTTCCTCGAGCGGGTCCGGGAATTACGCCGAGCCTACGACCTCTCCGACCACCAGCTACTACAGGGCCTTCCAGAATTGCTACGCGGGGACGTGCAACTCTGGTACCGAAATATGGCCTCGTCTATCACTTCGTGGGACGACTTCGAAGACCAGCTGCGGAGATATTACCTTCCGCCCGGCGAGCTACGCCAGCTCGACCGCCAGATCACCGAACGGTACCAGGCCGTCGGTGAACCGTTCCGGAACTATCTGTCGGCTCTCATGACCTTGATCCGACGTCGCGGGGGCTACTCCTCGGACCAACAGCTGGACACGCTGTACGATCACATGCGGCCGGAGTTGCAATTGCACATCCGACGAACCGAGGTGAACGATGCCGTACAGCTTCTCCAACGGGTGGAAGAGATCGAGGACATCCGCCAGCGGCTGCCCAGCAGCTCTCGGGCGCCACCGGTCCAGCGTTCGGTCCGGCCACCACCGACACGGGCCGTCACCGGGACTTATCACCGTTCCACCCACTGCTGGCGATGCAAGCAGACCGGACACGATCGTTTCGCGTGCACCAACGCCGCCGTTCGGTTCTGTTCTTTCTGCGGTCAGGACGACGTCCTCACCCGGGACTGCCCCTGCCACGCTCCGCTCGGGCATCCGGGAAACGAACCGCGGGCCGGGCCCCAGTAACCGCTGGTCCGGCCCACCGATACCTAGATATCCGGATATGCGTCGACGTAGTCATCGGGGACTACCGTACCAGAGCCCTGATTGATACCGGGTCCGTCCCGTCCTTCGTCAACCCCATCCTGGCAGAACGATGTCTCCGTGCCGGGTGGGAGCTGCAGCCCGAAGACACCGTGGCCACTCTGGCCGACGGTACCGAGTCCCGCTTGACCATGAGCATTAGCGGAACCGCGACCGTCCAGAACCGACGCCTGGAACACGCCTACTACATCCTGCCCGGATTAAACCCCGAGATGCTGCTCGGGATGGACGCATTGCAACAATTGCAAATGCAGCTCACCTTGGGCGGAGAACCGCTCCCGCCGGAATACTCCGAATTCCGCGGGAATGCCTGCGCGGCGATCCCACCAACCGGACTCACCAGGCTGACCAACACCGAGGAGCAGCGTCTCCAACGACTGCTCGACCACCAACAACGGATCTTCGAAGGTGTCCACGGGGTGACCCCACTCGCGCAGCACGAGATACGGCTGCTCGACCCCACGCCGATCAAGCAGCGTTACCGGCCTCGCAATCCCGCCATGCAGGCCATTATCGACGCCGAGGTCGATCGAATGCTCGCCGAGGGGGTGGTCCAACCGTCACGAAGCCCGTGGAGCTCGCCGATCGTCATCGCCCGGAAGAAGGACGGAAAGTACCGCTTCTGCGTCGACTTCCGGCGACTGAACCAGGTCACCAAGAAAGACGCCTACTCGTTACCACATATTAACGCCACACTGGACAAATTGCGAGGCGCACGGTATCTTTCCACCATCGACCTGAAAAATGGGTATTGGCAGGTGCCTCTCACCCCCGCCAGTCGACCCCTGACCGCCTTCACCGTACCAGGAAGAGGGCTCCTCGAGTTCACCGTCATGCCGTTTGGCCTGCATTCGGCCCCTTCAACCTTCCAGCGCCTTCTCGACAGCGTGATCACGCCGGATCTCGCTCCATACGCCTTCGCGTATCTCGATGACATAGTTATCGTCAGCCCGACCTTCGCCGAGCATGAGCAAATGCTGCAAACGGTCTTCCAGCGGCTCCGAGCAGCGAACCTGCGGCCGAACTGGGAGAAATGCCACTTCGCGCGCGAGCAGCTCACTTATCTCGGCCATATCATCGACCAGGAGGGGCTACACACCGATCCTGACAAGGTCGCCGCCGTCGCCCAGCTACCACCTCCGGCCAACCCGAAGGAACTCCGCCGGTTCTTAGGGCTCCTGTCCTGGTACCGCCGATTCCTGCCCGACGTTTCCCGCATTGCCAGTCCGCTAACGGAGTTGCTGAAGAAGGCCAGGAAATGGGAATGGGGCGAAACCCAGCAGGCCGCGTTCGAGGAACTCCGTCACCGACTAACCGAAGCCCCAGTACTCGCCGTACCAGACTGGGAGCAACAATTTACGCTGCAGACAGACGCAAGTCGAGACGGGCTCGGCGCCGTCCTGACGCAACCCGGCGCGCAGGGCGAGCGAGTCATCGCATATGCCAGCCGCACGCTAAACAAGGCCGAGAAAAATTATTCGGCCACCGAGCTCGAGTGCTTGGCCGTGCGGTGGGGAATATGGAAAATGAGACATTATCTCGAGGGCTACCATTTTGTGATACTGACCGATCACCAGTCACTGAAGTGGCTCGAGAAAATCGACAACCCGTCAGGACGCCTCGCACGCTGGGCCATGGAACTCAGCCAGTGGGATTTTGAGATCCGATACCGCCGCGGCCCCGAGAACACCGTCGCCGACGCTCTCTCCAGGAAACCGATGCCGGTGTACGCCGTTCGACCCGCTCACCGCTGCGCCTGGTACCAGCAGATGACGAGGAAAGTAAAAACTCGACCAGCCGATCACCCGGAATATTGCCTCCGAGGTAAACACCTCTATCGGCACGTACTGCACACGCTCGACTTTAACGAGGTGCAACCGGGCGACGAATGGAAGCTATGCGTGGCCACGCCGGACCGACCACGGGTCCTGCAAGAGACCCATGCCGACCCCACCGCCGGGCACCTCGGGGTGGCGAAAACCCTCACCAGACTGTCGCGCCTGTACTACTGGCCGGGCATGCTACGAGACGGAGCGCAGTACGTCCGGTCATGCGACGTCTGCCAAAAGCACAAGGCAGCCCAGCAGGTGCCAGCAGGGACAATGCACGCCACGGCCGTACACCAGCCGTGGGAGATGGTGGCCGCCGACCTAGTCGGGCC
Source organism: Seladonia tumulorum (assembly GCA_913789895.3). Lineage (NCBI taxonomy): Eukaryota > Metazoa > Arthropoda > Insecta > Hymenoptera > Halictidae > Seladonia > Seladonia tumulorum. Next base: position 36,869 of record CAJYYF030000042.1, read on the forward strand.
ACTGCCCCGTTCCAGCTCCGGAAACACCACACTACTCGTGCTGCAGGACCGGTGCACGAAGTGGGTGGAACTCCGGCCCCTGCGGAAGGCCACCGGCGGAGCCATCGTACAGGCCCTCCGCGAACTGGTGGTCCTGCGACACGGGTGCCCGTCCACGTTAGTGACCGACAATGGGCGACAATTTGTCGGCCGCGAACTCACGAAGGCACTGAACGAATGGGGAGTGCAACACCGCCGGACTCCGCCGTACACTCCCCATTAACCGGGTCATCAAGACGATGATTGGGCAATACAGCGGAAGGAAACAGAGTACCTGGGACCGGTACTGCCCAGAGATCGCCTTCGCTTATAATACGGCCTTGCATAGCGCCACAGGCTATTCACCGGCCTATTTGAACGCCGGCCGAGAGCTTGCCCCGCCGGGAACCCTCCGACGACAAGCTGGACCACTGACCGGCACGCCACTTCATCTCCGGATCCAGCAACTGCAGGAGGCCCGGGAATTCGCGCTGAGCAACCTCGCCCGAAGCTTCCAGCGTCAACAGCGATACTTCGACCAGCATCGCCGAGCCTGGGCGCCCGCTCTCGGGTCACTCGTTCTTCGCCGGAGCCACGTGCTGTCCAGCAAGGCCGCCGGCCGAAATGCGAAGCTTTCCGAGAAATACCTCGGGCCATACACCGTCAAACGTCGAGTCTCGCCCGTGATATTTGATCTCCGGGATGCCGCCGGCAGATTAAGCCATCACGTACACGTGAGCGAGCTAAAGCCCTATCACGCGGCGGGACTCGATAAACGGATGCCGTCACCGCACCAAGGACCGGAAAACCGGGGGGAAAATTTCGGGGAACCGATCCCGACCCCCCACTACCAGACACGCTCGTGGTCCAGGGGACAAGCCGTTTGCTCCGGCAGTCGAAAGACAACCACCGATCACGATGGACGAGTTCCTGAGACTATTAGAAGAAGAGTACCGACGACACGGCGAGTTCCGCCCCAGCGAGGCCTTTCCGGACCCCGCACTGCAGCCTCCCGGACCACGGCGTCCAACGCGGCCGCACCCCATCACGCCAGCCGCCCGTCCGCAGAGAGTCGGGTTTACGCCCGCTCCGACGATCCACCAGGTGCAGTCCTGCCCACAACCGACGATTCGCCGACCGGCCGACCACCAGCCGAGGCGCGCTCCGCCGCCAAATCCCCGTCGGATGATGCTCATGAGCCCGCAGCCACGACCAACCGCCGGCAACCGCCGTCCCAGGGCACCAGCCGCTCCGCGGAACCTACAGGCCCGCATCACCGGCCACGGACGCCGAGACAGGCCTCCGGCAAAAGTAACTGCACGACGGGCAGCCGTCCAAACCTGGCCCTCCAGGGTTTCAACCACGCCAGGACCAGCCCAGCCGGAACCAACCCCGCCGGGACCAGACCAGTCCGAACCAGCCCAGCCGGGACCAGCCAGCGAGACCGCTCCACCAGGCAGCCCGCCGCCGCTGCCGCTGGACCTGAGTGCGGCCCACCTGCCGCACCGACTCGCCGTCCTCCCCGACGGAACCCCCTTTCTGTGCCCCATCGGGGTAAGGAGGTACCGTCTAGACCACCACGGGATGCGGTGGAGCTTGCGGCTCGTCCCCGAGACCGGGGAGATCCGACACGTAGGGGAACCACGGCCCCGTGGGGGCGATCCGCCCTCGTAGGGTTCACACCCACCAGCTTCGGGGCTACCCGTCCGCTTCCAGCCCCCCACCCCCCACCTGCGGGGACGTCTAGCCCGGCTCCAAAGAGGCCGGGCCATGCTCAACCGGGACCATCCAGCGATAACCTGGTTCCAGGGACCAGGACTTGGCCACGTTCCGGCCCCCGGGCGTCGCCACCCCCTCTGCCGAGTGTGCGTGAATTGGTCGATCTCACGCTTTCCGTTCCTCGCAGAGTTCGATCTGCTCGCACCAGCAGCTGGTACAGCCCTGGTCGATTTCAAGCTTGTGCGTACGACGATGGCCGTGGTCATCAGAACACCCTCCCCCACAGCACACAGGGTGAGTGGTCTCACCCTACGAAGAAAGGGGGGGATGCGACGAAGCGTCTCGCTCCGTCGCGAGTTCACGCGTTCCGGCGGCTCGCGATTGGCCCGATGCGGACCTTAACCCGCGCCAATCACCGAGCCGCGACGGCGAGCGAGCGATCCGCGAGAGTGGGGCTCTCGGTAGCGTCCGCGCTTCCTGCATAAATACCGCGACAAATCCGACTAGAGGCAGAGTTGGCCTGGAGCAGCTCTCGGAGGTCCTTCTCCGAGCTCCAGACTTCTCGCAGCCGCGTGCTACCACGAGCGAAGGGCCCTTCCGTGTGAGTGGGAAACACGCCGGTATTGGAGGAGGCAGTGCGACGGGTCCTTCCGTGTGCTGCTGAGCCTGATACCGCGAGCTAGTCTCGAGGTGGCAGTCGAACGCCGACCGTGCTTCCGAGCGCGTCGACGTTGCGCGTCTCCAGCCGCTCGAAACCTAGGACCGGTCCCACCGTCCCGTTCCCGCTCCTGCGATCCCGCCGAACGACTCCAGGCCAAGTCACGCGTCTGGCGAGGAATCGGGGTGCCGTCGCAGCCGCGTGCGTCGCCTGCTACGGGTCCTTCCGTGTGAGCGGCGTCCGCCGGTGTCGAGGGAGCACGTAGAACGGGTCCTTCCGTGTGCGTGCGAACTCGCACCGCGATCGGTCCTCCGACGACGAGTCAGACGTAGCACGGAGCCGAGCCCGAGGCGAATCGCGCCCCGCGAACCCAGCAGCAGCGTACGGAACGCGCCAGTTCACTATTACGCTGGGCCGCGGGGATCCTCACGAAGCCCCCACCATCCGGGCCAGCCCACTCCTTGCGGGCCTCCGTACCACGCTCCGCGCCGACCCGCGTCCGTACCGCGCATCGCGCTCCACGCGACCGTACCGGCGATCGCGCCTGCGCCGTGTCCAGACCGCGCTTCGCGCGGAAGGAGTTTTCTGCGGCCTCCGCCGATCCGCGTCCGTGCGAGTCACGTCGCTCCGCACGACCGTAGCCGCAACCGCGCTTGCGCCGCGTCGCGCCCAGCATTCCAGAACCCGTCGGTGTTCCCGCGCCGCCCGCGTCCTGCACCAGTAGCGTTTAAGAATAGTCGTAAGCTGTAAATATCGCGTTAGGATTAAGATAGCAATAAGAAGAGTGTTCACCACCGCCGTACTTTTTTTGAATAAATAATAGTTGCTTTCCCGTAAATCGTCTAAACTCATTTACACCACCTGCTGCCCTCTCCAAGGACCCTGGTGCCCGCTGAGCATCCCGGAGAGGGCCTCCGGTTGTGGCATCCGCGTCACAACAGTCAGCACGTTGTACATTATGAGGAGCAGGCGGTCCCATAAATCTTAACTGTCTATTTTTTATATGCTCCAAAGCAACGCTTGCATTTTCTATCGCTTCCCTAAGATTTCTAGGTAATGTGAATCCAGCTTATTTTCTAGTTCGGTGTCTCTCAATCCAGATATAAAGGCTTGTAACGCGGTCTGTTCGAGTCCGTATATCATTCCTAACGCTATGTTCGGGGTGTTATTCTCGCGGATGGCATCTCTTGCCCGAGTTTGAATATTCTCGATTCTTTTACCGAAATCTAGGGGGGGGGGGGGTGTCCCATTTGGACTCCGACCGATTGGACCCGTCCCGATTGGACCCGTTCCTTTTGGACTCCGTGCCGATTCGACTCGTGCCGATTGGACGCGTTCTTTTTGGACGCCGTAAATTGGACACATTTACAGAATTTTAAAATCGCCGTATCTCCTAAACCGTGCGCCCTAGACAAAAAATAACGAAATTTTTGAAAGACTTTATAGAAAGCATATCACCCCGGCACTACACCTTAGGCCTATTCAAAAGTCGATTCGCCACCCCTTTCCCCTCCCCAAATTCATTTTCGCCTCCCCTAAAAATCGCTGTATCTTCTAAACCGTGCGTCCTAGACAAAAAATAACGAAATTTTTGAAAGACTTTACAGAAAGCATACCATCCAGGCACTACCCCTTAGGCCTATTCAAACGTCGATTCGCCACCCCTTTGCCCTCCCCAAATTCATTTTCGCCTCGCCAAGTCGTGATTAATTTCGGGTTATGTGCGTTATAAAACATTTCCTCACGAAAAAAAGGGTTAGGTTTAGGGAATCACTTGGGGGTAGATGGGGGTGAATCGACTTTTGAGTAGAACTACGGGGTTAGGTAAGGGTGGTATGCCCCCGGTAAAGCCTCCCAAAAAATGTTGTTATTTTCTTCCTACGACGCTCGGTTTAGGAGATGCAGCGATTTTTAGAGGAGGCGGAAATGAATTTGGGGAGGGCAAAGGGGTGGCGAATCGACTTTTGAATAGGCCTAAGGGGTAGTGCCGGGGTGATATGCTTTCTGGAAAGTCTTTCAAAAATTTCGTTATTTTTTGTCTAATACGCACGGTTTAGGAGATACAGCGATTTTTAGAGGAGGCGAAAATGAATTTGGGGAGGGGAAAGGGGTGGTGGCGAATCTACTTTTGAATAGGCCTAAGGGGTAGTGCCGGGGTGATATGCTTCCTGCAAAGTCTTTCAAAAATTTCGTTATTTTTTGTCTAGAATGCACGGTTTAGGAGATACAGCGATTTTTAGGGGAGGCGAAAATGAATTTGGGGAGGGGAAAGGGGTGGCGAATCGACTTTTGAATAGGCCTAAGGTGTAGTGCCGGGGTGATATGCTTTCTATAAAGTCTTTCAAAAATTTCGTTATTTTTTGTCTAGGGCGCACGGTTTAGGAGATACGGCGATTTTAAAATTCTGTAAATGTGTCCAATTCACGGCGTCCAAAAAGAACGCGTCCAATCGGCACGGTGTCCAAACGGCACGAGTCGAATCGACACGGAGTCCAAAAGGAACGGGTCCAATCGGGACGGGTCCAATCGGTCGGAGTCCAACTGGGCATCACCCATCTAGGGGTGACTCCCACGTTTCTTGTCTCGCAAAAGCTAATTCCGTTTGCCATTTCGTCTGGCTTTGTCGCGGAGCGTACGCACGTTTTATTTCGCGTAGTATCGTTTCCAAATCGTTTGCCGGTAAATATCCTAGTGTAATATCCGCGTCTCCGCGGATCTTAGTTCTTATCACGCGTGCTAAGAATGCCGAATTCGACGGATTAATTAAATTGTTCGCGGATTCGCAGGCGCGGATAAAAGAGCTCGCTGGTATGTTGTGTCCGTCAAAAACTGGTATACATTCTGCTGCCTCTCTTACAGTATAATAATCCGGTTCGGGTGTACCACTGTTGTTATCGATCTTCAACTTGTCGGCTAATTGTTTTGCTAATTCTTCTGCAGACATTTTGACTCGGTATATTGGGGTATTTACGGTTTGTGTACGGTTTACAATTTGTCCTAACTCTTAACTCCGCGGTTGTTCAAAACAAAATATTTGGCGGTTATTTTCAACGACTTACAATATAGCGAAGTGAACAGGGATGACCATGCCGTGTAGAATCAGCTGCGGTTGTACGTTGTCACCTGATGGCTATCGGATGTAGCTCGTCGTGCAGGCGCTCGTACAGACTCGGTGTTCTCCAGGAGGTTGACTGTTCTTGATCCGCTCGCAGGAATGTCGTTGACTTCGTCGCAGGTTGTTGGTTGTCTCAGCCGTTGTCGTCTAGACTTCCAGATGGGATGCCCAACACCGTTGCCACCAAATTGTTACGTTGCCGCAACACACGAAAGGATTTCCGTGAAATGGAGTTGGGTTCTTGTCCCGATCGAGGACAACGACACGGCGAAAGGGTTGTGTAAAATAGTAATTTATTCACTAGATGTTCACAAGAAACGGACTATCGGACTTAGCTCGTACAAACTGGAATGCGCGTTCTGAGACGACTCGGTGTCTAGTGTAGTCGTGGTCTGACTTACTGTCCTCGTCGAGTTTTTGGATTTTCGTAAACTTGGTTTTTTAGGGATTGGGCAGTTGCAGTTTTGGGTGGGGGGAGAATTCTATTTTGTCATTGGTCGTGGGTGTGTCTGTTTTGCGTCTTAGGGTGGGAAATTGTCGAGCGTTTAGTTTTGTCTCGTCTCGTCTTGTCGATGTCGTGATTTACAATCACTCGTCCGGTCTCAAGTCACCGTTGTGTCGCACGTGGTGTTCGAGTGTGTTATGATGGTCGTCGAGATCCCTACGGTTGCCATAAAAATTAGCAAGGTTCCGGAAAAGCCCCGCTGCGCCTACCGTGCAGTTGTAAATCCTGCGTCCGAATTATAAATTAGATTTTCTTAACTAGACGCTCGGCACGTTCTTCGTCACGCACGTTCTACGAGTGGATAGGATGTAACAGTCCACATCATCTAAAGTTGACTCATTACTTTCCTTTTTTTGCAATAAGTCCATCACTGCCGCAGCAGCAGTCTGCTTCTCCTCCACCTTCTTTCTTCTCCGTGGCACAGGAGAATCTCTTAGGGCTACCGATTGGGTTGTATCGTCATCCATAAACGAAGCTGCCTCGACGTATTCGGTGTTCCCTCAATGTTTATAGTTATAGATGACATTGTCGGTCGCTCTGTATAAAAAGGGTCCAGGAAGGCCATGTCTTCCTCGAATTTCCACTTCCTTATTTTGTCAGCAGCCTGTCCGGTCTTCGTACTTCTTCGCTTCAGCGCTCGCCTGTAGGACTCCCGCAAATTGGCCCATATCTTTTTGCAAGTGGCTTCTAACAATAAATAAGAATGATTTAATATTTTGCAGTTTACGGGCAAAATAATATACAATTTATATATTATATTGTTTTTTTTTAATTAAAATATATTATAATTATTATAGTTACCTGATTCTTTCATTTTTTCTGCAATCTCGTACCAAACTTTCTCCTTCGCTTTTGTGTCACTGTACTTAGGATGACTCAAGTCATACAAAATGCGATACTCGCGGACCAATTCTATAAGCTTTTCACTTTCCATGGTGTAAAAAAGTAAACTAAATAAGGCTCTTATTATTTTATTTTATTGCACCCTCGCTCCCAAATCTTCGTCGCCTACCTAGAACCCTTAACGGTCCATACGCATACGTCTTACGGTATGTCAACGGCTATTGAGACCTTTAGCTAAAATACAAAATCTCTAATACACTATCATAAAACAGGAAGTTCCGCTAAATCTCAAAAATAGCCTAAAGTCATGTCCGCACCGTAATCATAAACTGCGCCCCTGGCTGGTTGACGGTACTCAGTTGCGGCCCTCATGGGCCGCAATCCCTCGAATAATAGGGAACCATGGTAGTTTTGATGCGGTGCTGACAAAAGGTTATTGAGACTTTTAGCTAAAATACAAAATCTCTAATACACTATCATAAAACAGGAATTGGAATTGATTATGGTCCAGTCCCAGAGTAAGCAAGATTCGCTACCGAAACCGTTTTTCATATATAGTTTTGAATATTAATTTATTCTTCATTATTCTCCGATTTATAGCGAATTTAGATTCGTTTTAGCAGAAAAACATCTCGAATCGGCTGATAATATGTTCATTACGATATTTTTGATAATAACACAGTTGGGTTCTGGTTGTTCACTATTAATTTGCCTTTCGTTCTTTCTTCCGATCGAGGTCTTGAGAATTTCAGTGGCTTATTATCAGCCAGGCAAGCAGCTACCGGACACAACAATGTAAGCTCGTAAGCAATGCTTACTAATGAAGATCTAATTTTTGCAATAATTTATTGTTATGGTATGAAAATACGAACAATAAATTGTAAATATTTTTCTGGTAAAAATGAGTCCAAACACGCCATAAATAGAATGAAAAGGAAGTTAAGGAAGTGTGTAGGAATAAAGTGTAAATAAGTACACATAATTCGGCGGATTATTTACCAAAAAAGTAACATTAATAATGATATATTTAAATCCTAGCAAAAATACATAATAATATTTTTAATATGAATTACTCCGCATGTGTGTGAATTTGTGCTTCTTGATGCTCGCTATACATACGTGTACATTATAGAAGTATATGTATGTACATATATGTATATATTTTCCTGAATAGAAGCTTTCCCTCGTAGAAACGTCTCCTTCGATGCACTCGCGTTACAGGCGTAACGAAATTAAAAGGACACAACATTCTTTTGTTTCATTCATCATTTATAGAATCTCCGACATGAGATTTAAATTTCTATCAGCAACAGCGCCGTTCTAGAATATTGGTTCCACAATACTGCTTCTGGCCGGTACGGTAGGATGTGACACGGAATGGTAAGGGGGCTCTAACCAGGGGGGGTCCACTCATATGTATGACCAGAGAGGATATGAGAGTGCTCACGCCCGGGGTTTCGGCGTTCTCATTTTTTGGACCTCGCCGTTTTTAGCATGGCACAGAACCTGGGCCGTCTTTTCTGGATCAGAATCCCGGCCGTCTTTTAGCAAAAACCAGGGCCGTCTCTTGACGGTCTTGAAACCGAACGCTCATTATTTTTTAAACCAGGATTAGAACGTACAGCTTAATTGTTTTATATGAAATATGTAACTGACATGTAAATCGTGCGTACAAAATCTATAATTAATATAAATTAAGTATAATATTAATTGTAATGATACGTATTTCATTTTTTCCAATTTTATAGTTGCAAACTCTAGTCGTAAAAAATGATAAACCCGGAAAAATTCGAACAAATACAAATTTCATGTCGACGTTTTAAAAAGCGACCATACTGAATATTAATTTAATAATGAGCTATTGTCATCAGCACTATCTTAAATTTTTTCATATATTTAGCTACTGTTATTATTAATTTAAAAAATTTTTTCCACCTCAGCACCATAGGATTTTTACTAGATGAATTTAAAAACATATTAGAACTATTTTTAAATAATTTTACTCGAAAACATTCTAGTTTACTCTTTATTTCACTGTTCTACTAATTTTTTATGCGCTGCATTGCAGCTCTGTTTAACTCTCTTTTACAACTCAATACTATAATATCATCCATATTTAAAGAAGAACAATTTTTTGCGACGATCATTGAGAAAACGACATTGTTTCCACATTTCAGTCTTTTACCTGTGTTCTGTGTCACATCTAGAGTTTTATGGTATGCTAACAATTGCTATTGAGTCGCAAGCCAAACCGTACAAGCGAATACATTCACAACTCCCAGAGGCCTGCCTCCAAACTAATTAAAGGAAGGGTAGAAATACCGTGTGCACTAAACTCTTCAAAAGAAGCGGATTCTAGTCGCTCGTGTTATAAACCTTATTCGATACTTCATCAATAGAGTGATCTTACATATTTCTGTAACAGTTCCAAGTGCATAGTCTTTGTTCGTGATACACTCTCTGAATAAAATATTAAGTATATTTTTCACACTACTAGTGACCCTCGCAGAGTTGGGCATTATTTGGGATAAAAAATTATTTAAATAAAAATTCGAATAAAAAATACTTTATCTTTATTTTTGTTATTTGAAGGTTCGAAAAAACCCTCTTTATTGAACGAGTGTCAAATAAATAATTTTATTAGGTAAGAATTTATCCGACGAATAAAAATACTTTTTTATATTTGCTTCAAATTAAATTTTCATTTTTTATCTGTACTGTTATTCGAAGGCTACGACTAATTCTTTCGAATAAATTTAGAATATTTTTCGTTAGCTCGAATAAGCGGCTTCGAGCCCCGTCGACCCAGGCCCAGAATCTCGTGCCACCTCGGTCGCCCAGCGATGCAATAAACGGCAGCCGGGCGATCCGAGGCGAGAACAGGTATATCGGTGTGAAACTACTACCAATCAAATTACAAAACTTCTTTATTTTTCATTATTTTTTTATAGGACTTCCACCAACCTATTTGTGGAGTTTTTCTGATTAAAATGACACTAAACACGATATAATTTTATCTGTATTTACTGGTTTTATCAGTATTGCTATTCAAACGCTTCGAATAATTTTTTTCCAGCTGTAAGCTGTGTTAAAATTTTTCTACACTTTGATTGTGTAGAGTTATACGTGTAGATAAAAGTATTTACTTTGATTGTAATTTAACTTACTTTAAAAATTAACTTATCTTATTTAAATTGAAATGTAGGGAACTTAATATTATATTTTTTTAGAATTGTCTGGTCATCATATCTGGGTCTGCGTCACGATCGAGTGGAACACTGTAATTTTTTAGTTATTTAGCCCTAAGAGTTCGTTACGGGCTTGGAGACGGGTCTAGAAACGGGAAAATAGACCAGCCGTACTCCACTCAATAACAATTGACACGTCGCAGGCAGACACTTAGGAGATAGGCGATACAACATTGTCGGCTATATAGGTGTGAGACTAGAAGACCACTACTAATCCAATTACAAAACTTCTTTATTTTTCATTATTTTTTATAAAACTTTTACCAACATATTCCTGGAATTTTTCTGATTAAAATGATACCAAATATGATATAATTCCGATAATATTTACCTGTGTAATGATCGATGAAAGTTGCTTCCCATAACAATTACATTAACGGAAAATTAGTGTAAATGTGATCCGAATTATATCGCGTTTGAGTTTCATTTTAATCAGAATAATGCCACAAATATATTGGTGAAAGTATCATAAAATAATAATTAATAATAAAGAAGTTAAATTTTTCATTTAAAGGCCTGCGCTCACGCGAACTTTGATCTCTGCCGGCGGCCGCGACTCTCTGCGGCTCTTTCTTTCCCATACGCTGTTCTTCTCTGCGTTCAAAACTTTTATCGCTCGTTACACAAGTAAATATCATCGGAATTATAACATATTTGGTATCATTTTAATCAGAAAAATGCCACGAATATATTGGTAAAAGTCCCATAAAAAAATAATGAAAAATAAAGAAGTTTTGTAATTGGATTAGTAGTGGTCTTCTGGTCTCACACCGATATACCCGATACATAGTGTCATGTTACACTCTTCGGCTGCGATGGCTCTCAAGATTCTTTTCCGAATCGTGTCGTGCCGAAAATCGTGTCCTCTGCGACCAGAACCCCAGAACCGTTTACTCCTCCCTACACCCCCGAGATGTCAATGCTGGAGCGTGTCGGCCAGAGGCAGCCCCAAAAACGTTGGAAAAGATTTCTGGCACGAAGACCATTCTTCGGCCGGCAAATTTCTAACCCCTATTCTTGAATCTAGGCGCCCATACAGAAAAGATCGCACTTGTTCAAGTAAAGGTAGATGAACTTATGTCACATCACACAAACCTAACAGTAACTTATTTGAAATCCGGAAAATTAACACAGGACATTTATAAACATTTATTAAAATTTAATATCTATATTTAATATATAATAATATTAAATAATCCTGTTGTTAGTAAATAAATACATGTTATTTATAATTCAAAATGCCATTTTATGAGTGAAATTTAATCTACTGAATTTAATCATATAAATAGACGATGATAAAACATAATAAAATTATTTAAAAAATGCATTACTCGGCAGGATTTGAACCCTGATCGTTCGGCTGAAAAGTTGCCACGCTACCGTCACGCCACTCCGATTCTTGTAACCTGTAGAAAATGTGGCATTATATAGGGAATAATGAAACTTTAATTGTCAATATCTCGAAAACTATTGAGTATCTGCCCCTATAATGATATATATTCGTGAACAGGAGAACGAGATCTATAAGTGTGCAAAGTTTCAACACAATCGGTGACCCGAAGGTCGTGGCCTCTCCTTTTAGCCTTAGAGTCAGGCCTCTGGAAGTTGAGAAATCGTTTGCTTGTACGGGCTGGCTTGCGATTCAATAGCGATTGTTAGCGTACCATAAAACTCCAGATGTGGCACAGACCACAGGTAGGTGTGCTGGGCGCTACGTCACCAACGCACTAAAGACCTGAAATGTGGAAAGACTTTTGTTTTTTCAATGATAGTTGCAAAAAATTGTTCTTCTTCAAATATGGATGGTACTATGGTATTGAGTTGTAAAAGGGAGTTAAACAGAGCTGCAATACAGTTCATAAAAAATTAGTAGAATGGTGAAATAAAGAGTAAACTAGAATGTTTTCGAGTAAAATTATTTAAAAATAGTTCTAATATGTTTTAAAGTCATCTAGTAAAAATCCTATGGTGCCGAGGTGGAAAAAAATAATTAATAAATAATAAAAAATTAAAAAATTCATGAAAGAAAAATTTTTTAAATTAATAATAACAGTAGCTAAATATATGAAAAAATTTAAGATAGTGCTGATGACAATAGCTCATTATTAAATTAATATTCAGTATGGTCGCTTTTTAAAACGTCGACATGAAATTTGTATTTTTGTTCGAATTTTTCCGGGTTTATCATTTTTTACAACTAGAGTTTGCAACTATAAAATTGGAAAAAATGAAATACGTATCATTACAATTAATATTATACTTAATTTATATTAATTAGAGATTTTGTACACACGATTTACACGTCAGTTACATATTTCATATAAAACAATTAAACTGTACGTTCTAATCCTGGTAAAAAAAATATTGAGCGTTCGGTTTCAAGACCGTCAAGAGACGGCCCTGGTTTCAAAAGACGGCCGGGGTTCTGATCCAGAAAAAGACGGCCCAGGTTCTTTTCCTTGCTAAAAGACGGCCGGGGTTGTGATCCGAAAAAGACGGCCCAGGTTCTGTGCCATGCTAAAGCTGAGCAGATGTCACTACTATAACGGGAACGCCGAAACCCCGGGCGTGAGCACTCTCATATCCTCTCTGGTATGACCTTGGACCGCTTAATTCAAAGGCGAGGGAACGGCCCTAGATGGCACCACGTTCACGACACATGTGGGGTTTTGATTACCGAGACCGTCACGAACTCGGAGTGCAATGCACCAGTGAACGAAGGAAGGAACACGTGGTAGGAAATTGAACTTGATTCGATTGACTATGAACTAGAACTTTTATTCAAGAGAGGCAACATGTGTCAGCGCGGAGCAATAGGGAAAGCACTTCTTAACTGTATGAGAGCCGGGCGCGAAGAGGGCGATTTCTCCGACGGTTTCCTGTTCTCTACTTGGCTCCGCTGGTGCCAACCGTGTGGTTGACGGTTCCCCTAGGGACGGCCTAGGGGAATGGCGCATGCGCGGGGACGCAATCCCCACACACACCACGTGATTAAACGTGATTGGACAAGACTGTTCTAATCTATGGAGAACATGTTGCATCGGCAAATTAACCTTTCATTTCAGAAGACATTTCATGTCAGAAGACAACGAGTCGAAGTATTCCAACAAGTTTGGAAAATCCACACGGAAGAAGAAAAATTAAGAAGAAAACCAAGAATCGACGTGGTATTATTATTATTATATCGTTTTTATATTAAAATTATGTATGCGTGTATATCATAATTATGTATTAATTTGAGATTGTCATTATGTATTGCGTTTAAAACATAATTATGTATTACGTGTATAATTATATATTATTGTTTTAAAATAAAGTATTGTTACAAAATATATGATATCCTTTATCCTTTTTATATCCTTCAGTTCTAACAATAAGTTTCAAGTAATCGTACATTCATGTACAGTACAGTAGGCATATGTGTATGTGCATATGCGTGTATGTATATGTGTAGAATTGAATAGCTATATATATAGATTTTAGTTGATGACGGAACGGGAACAGGTGTAGATGGCACTGCTAAGGTCCACACATTATACATGGGAGATGACCCTCCTTGGCTCTAGCACCGACGAGGTTATCACGTAAATTTTAAAGGAATGATATAAAAAAAATGCGAGTTCTTCTGGCGTACCAGAAGATACCTTTATTACACAGTTTTTTTTACAATAGTAACACGATTTGTCAAAGGTCGGAGACGAGACTAAATACTGACTGTCGCCGGGTCGAATGGTCTTATTTATACAAGTGGTTATCGATCGAATTTTGATACCTGACGATCGGTATTTCTTGGGAACAATAAGCCGGACGGTGTCCGTCTGGAATCGATATCGCCTAATATCGGGTGAGCCGGTTGTGTGGAATTTGGAGTCACATTCCCCCCTTCTTAGATTGAACTTAGTCCCTTAAGTTCTTTTTTGAGGATGCTCTTCTTAAAGCGGACCCGCTGGGGCTGTATCAAGACTCTTCCTCCCTCATTGTCTTCGATTGCTAAAGGGCGGCTTACAGTGGTGTACAGGTTGATTGGCGCACTCGGTTTCGTTGGTTGAAAGTCGTTGTGGATTTGTGGCCCTTGCTTGATCTTACAGCAGAGCAGGTGGAAACAGAGTTTTCCGGGGACGCAGTTCTTCAGGCAGTCGAATAATCGTAACTTGTTGAGCGTGTACAGACCTATCAATCCTACCGATACATATCCTATTATTTGTAATGTACTCATACCATATAATCGCAAAGTCTTTATTCTATGTTCGACATTTAGCTTTGATATTTCGCTGTCGAGTTGATCCGCGGAAGTTCGGTACGAGGCAATGTTGCTTATAATTTTTGGCGTGTTTTTGATCTTATCCAAAATGTTAATGTAACTATCATTGTTATTAAGTTCTATGGTTTTCATTTTCATATCGTAAGCTAGTTCGGTTTTGCTTTCGCCTATTCGCATGTACTCGTTATTAAACAATAAATCGCATGAATCGTTAGAGCTAATTACAGATGGTCTGTCAATGGTCTGAATATTATGTTTTGTGGAACATATCGCGTCAATTTCTATTGGTTTAGAGGGTATCGCTAAGAATTGATTTTCGGCGTGCAGTGGTATGAAACTGATGTAGTCGATCTTATAAATGGATATCTCGCAATTGTTGATGTTCTTCTTGTAATTAATAATTTCGCTGTGACAGTCGTTGTCGGAATTACTGTTGTGGATCGGCTGCGTTTGTTTACAAATCATGACTATCTTTTGTTTACAATATTTGGTGATATAGTCGAGATCAGTGTTCATGTAAAGAAGGTTTGAAGTTAGAAATACTGGATTTTCTATCACGGGTGCCATAAATATATTGTTTCTTTTATGCGGGATGGGGTATACGCGCATTATATCTCACTCTTGTTCGAGCACTAGAGGTATCGAAATCTTGAAAAATAATTTGTCATTATACGTGAAAACGGTTAAGTCACTGATGTCGAGTATGAACTGAAAGTGTTCGATTTTGGGCGTAATAACAATGTTATAAACATGATATCCTATGATCTTCGCGTAGTTGCTTATAAACTTTTCGGGTTCTATAATCTGTGGGCTAATGATACCTTGTTTACCTAAAATGATCGCGTTTAATATTTCGTCAAGTTGGAAGTGCAAATCTTGTATGGCATTATTGTAGGATGGCAAAAACTGCCGAACGCGAGCGGCGGTTAGAACGCCCCGACCGCGAGCGTGTTTTGTCAAAACGGCGTCAATGTCGCCAAAACACCGGGCGACAGGTGAATGCCCGAGCGAGCGAGCGCGTGCGAGTGAGTGCGAGAGAGAGAGAGAGTATGTGTGTGAGAGAGAGAATGCGGAAGGTGCGAATGACCTATGTAAAAATGTGAGCTAGAGCGTGTGTGTGGGTTGTCCACGATCGGCCTATATAGGCGATGTAGGTCGCGGTCGCGGGCAGAGTGAGAACAGAGACGGAGAGTGTTTGACAAGGAGTAGATGAGTACAGAGTTGAGCGAGAGTATACGAGTATATAGAGCGAGAGCGCGTGAGAGAGAACGAGAGAGACTACGAGTGTCTACCGGCTTGGAGGAGCCGATCGAGTCGAATCCGCGTTATCGATTGTTGCTGCGTTCGCTTGTCTTAATAAATCTGTTTGTTACAAAAGAGCTATTAATTCCGACCAGCCTGACGCCAAATCCCTACAAATTTTGGGGGCTCGTCCGGGATAAGATCAAGCCAGGTTGGAATTAATACAGAGCAACAGCGATATGTCAGTGACCATGAGGGTCGACGTCGTCAGAGTTGCCGTGCTGTTGCACACCTTCGGGGGAGAAGGCGGCGAATATGAGAGATGGGCAGCTCAGCTACATAGTATCCGAGAGGCGTACGGCTTGAACGACTGGGAGGTCAAAACATTAATGGGCATGCGACTGAGGGGAGAAGCGCTCGAGTGGTACTATTCGAGACCAGAACATATCCAGATGGACGTCGGCGAATTGCTGGACGAACTCCGGGGCATGTGCCAGCAAAACGAGAGGCGCGACAAGGAGTGGCTGGAACGCGAGTTGGAGGAGATCCGACGAGAAAAGGAGCTGATTGCACGCGAGTGGCAGCTGCTCCGACGGGAAGAAGAGAGACGGTGGGCTTTTCGCAATCAATCCATCCCTGGAGAACGACCGCCGATCGAGAGAGCAGCGTGGGTGCCCGCACACCCCGATACGCGACCAGAAGTCAACGTCGCGGCTGTGGCCGAACGCGAAGTAGTGGCGCTGAACGAAGCACCTCAGGCGGAGGCTGAGAACTGCGATATCGCTGTGGAGGAGTCCACGCAGACGACTGCGAACAGCTACGACGAGGTCGGGAAATCGAAACCGGAAGGGGTGAACGCGATAAAGCCGGCCGATGCTACTCGCTCGTGCGAAATGAACGCGCAGGAAACGATGGAGAATTTGTGGCCGAATGTCGCCAAACCGAGCCACGAAACCGAGCGAGCTAACAGGCAGCTTGCCTTCAATGAAGGTGTTTCCGCGACGAAGCAGAAAGAGGGCCTGATGGAGGAGCAGGAAGGGCCGAGCGCAAGGATGGATGATATGAGGCAGCGAGGGAAGAAGTCATCTTCGTACACGACCGAGCTGGAGAAGCGGGACAAAGAGTTCGAACACCAGATAGGCGAGAGTGCGCGGTTGGAAAACAGATTCGAAACGCGTGCACGCGTGTACGAGTGTGTGAGTCCGTGTGAGCGTACGCGGTTGAGAAAGAGACTTAGAAAGCGTGTTCGGGTGAATATGTGGGCGTATGCGTGTGTGCGTTTGTGTTTGGGAAAGAGGGTTGAAACGCGTGCGCGTGGCCGCCGGAAATTGAACGTGGCGAAGCAGGGTTCCGCCGATGCTTTTCGGGGCCCTTATAGCGTAGGGAAGGTCCGGCGACGCAGTGGACACCCAGTAGGGCGATACGGGGATCACGAGGGTCCGCCGCAAACATCGACCGACGCAGACCCCATGGAGCCATGGCCGGAGGAAAATAGCGGTGCATCGGAAGACGACTGCATGGCCCCAGAGACGTTCGAGGGCGAACGTAGAGCAGGATGGCCGAGTGTAGGATGGCAAAAACTGCCGAACGCGAGCGGCGGTTAGAACGCCCCGACCGCGAGCGTGTTTTGTCAAAACGGCATCAATGTCGCCAAAACACCGGGCGACAGGTGAATGCCCGAGCGAGCGAGCGCGTGCGAGTGAGTGCGAGAGAGAGAGAGAGTATGTGTGTGAGAGAGAGAATGCGGAACGTGCGAATGACCTATGTAAGAATGTGAGCTAGAGCGTGTGTGTGGGTTGTCCACGATCGGCCTATATAGGCGATGTAGGTCGCGGTCGCGGGCAGAGTGAGAACAGAGACGGAGAGTGTTTGACAAGGAGTAGATGAGTACAGAGTTGAGCGAGAGTATACGAGTATATAGAGCGAGAGCGCGTGAGAGAGAACGAGGGAGACTACGAGTGTCTACCGGCTTGGAGGAGCCGATCGAGTCGAATCCGCGTTATCGATTGTTGCTGTGTTCGCTTGTCTTAATAAATCTGTTTGTTACAAAAGAGCCATTAATTCCGACCAGCCTGACGCCAAATCCCTACATTATCGATTTTCATTATGAGTTTAAATATGCTTTTTATATTCAATTCCTGCTTTAAGTCGTTATATGAACGTTCCAAATTCTCTAAACTCTCTGTGTTAAGCATTTTCTTTATAAGCGAAGTCTGGTTAGCTAGTATGATTTTAATCTGTTTGTTGTCGTCAAATAAGGTGTCAATGTTTTTATTTATCAAATCCAAATCGTCTGTGTCTAGTGTTCCGAATAAGCTTTTAGAGATTGATCCGACAAAGTTCAATAATCCTCTCTTCGTTCTTTGGTGTATGAGGGTTCTTACATGACTGGCTAGTTGTCTAATATTGTTAATACGTATGTCTAAAGCATCTAATTCTTCAGTATAGTCTGAGCTAATAACTGATCCACTGATTTTGTTCTTATATTTTACTTGTCACGTTGCCCGCGGTTTTCCCGATCCGACGGACGGCGAAAACTTGGGCAACTACGGGTTTTATGGCCGTGAAGCCGGGCCACGCACCGGCCGCGCGGCACGCGGTCCACCCGCGACAAACGGCACGTCGAAAAGTCGGTTTTCGCGAACTCTAATTGAGGATCGAGTCCTTACCACGGGCGCCAGGCATCGGGAGATGCCACGCGAAACTCTAATGGATTTCTCCGATACGCGAAACGGAATTCCGACTTCCCGACGGCCGCGCGATATTCGGGATAGCTCACCCGGGACCAGGGTTTGATGAGAGAAGTACGGGACGTTCCCCGCGGCGGGAAGGCTTCTCAAAGAATTCGAATGCGAATTATGGGCTTTACAACGTTTATTTAACGAAGATGGTACACGCGGCTGTCGGCAGGAAGGCCGGCAGCCGTAAGAAAATCAAGCCCGCGCGACGATAGCTGGTAAACGGCGGATTTTCAACCGCTCGCGCTTTTGTCGCTCGATTCTCGCGTCGGACACGACCCCGGACGCGATGTTCGGCGTCGTCGTTACAGAAGGGTCGAGCGAGGTCGGATCGTGTCCCGATATCAAACGCGTACAGAAGTGGTTGTACGGGCAGCTAAAGTTCGAATTTACGGATCCGGTCACGCCACGGCGTCCCACCGTGGGCAGTCTCTAGATTTCCTACAAAATGATGGGATTTCTCCCCGCAAAAACCGGCAGCGTGTCGGGCCTTTCGCCAAGACGCGATCTCACGTTACAAAATCTGCCCCACGCTGTATCCGTCCGACGTTTCCGGTTAATACGCGAATCACTAGCAACGCGGTGTACAATAACGCGGAAACTTGTCGTCAACGACGCGAAATGAGGTCGTTCGCAAAACGTCCCCGAGCCAACGCGAAATAGATCGTACAAAAGAATTCCAATATCAAAGCCTGACCGGCGCTTACCAAACGGCGGCCTCTCGACTCTACGGCAGCTTCTCAAAGGTACGGCAGCTTCTCAAATGTACGGCAGCTTCTCAAACGTACAGCAGCTGGACCCTCGCGTAGTTCGGCAGCAGTATTTCAAAACGGGCACAGGTCTTAATATTGGACTAGGTCTTAAGCAATCGTAAAAATGTCTATTACTCGCGAGAGCTTTCGGCACAATGGCCTACTTCGGCCCGGCTCGGGAACGCGGAAGCGAGGCGTCCCCCACTTTTCCTAATCTTTCCCTACTCCGCGCGACGCTCGAATCGATCATCGTTTAGGGCGCGGCAGGGTCGTGCTCGGCGGTTCGGGGACCGGGGCGCTCATCAATCGGCAGCAGTTGAGACGTCGATTGGTTGTTTCTACCGCGGAGGAAGACCCTGGGCCAATCCCGCGGCGCATATTTCTCCTGTAGCGGGTGAGGCAGCTGCGAGGTGGAGACGATGGTGTTCCCCGTTGCGCTCTTCCTCGGCAGCTCCTCCGGGCTCCTTGACCCGGGCTCAGGATTTCCCTCGTTGTCTGATGTCGGGAGTTTTCCGTGCACATCCCGGCAGCGTCTTTCGGCGGAATCTTCCGCCGCTGGCCGAGTGGGAAAGGGGTTCCGGGCCCCCCCGGGACCCGGATACGATCCTGCAATTCGCGTCGTGCCAAGTGGCGCGACGTTCAAAAACCGATTAGCGCAGCCCCCTGGTCTTTAGAGACCGCCCCAAGGAGAGCGCTCGCGGGTGCCGATCGCTTTTTGCCCGTTTTGAAGGTAGCCCGGTCTTCCGCTAAAACTCGGGGGGGGGGGACGTGGCAACTTTTGCCACGTCACATACTATGTTCTCGATTTACTTAAACATCTCGCTCGTTTCTAGACCTATTATCACATCGGCGGTACTACTGTATAAATAACCCGTATTTATCTTTTCTAAAAATATGTTATTCTGAGTATCTAACGGTGTTATAGTGACGTGTGCGCAGGTTAATCCCGCGAAGAGGATTGTCGTCCTGGAAAATAAGATTTTAGTCTGTTACCGTGTACTTTCTTATCGTTAATGACATAATACGGTGTGCATACTTTATCAATCGTGAATGGTCCTAACCATTCTATGTCTAATTTGTGTTCTTTATGATCATTGTGTATCAAAACTTGATCTCCTTCTTTGAAAATTGATTGCGGTTTAATAATTTTACGTCGCTGGTCTCTTTGATATCTTTGTTTACTCTTTAGCAAGGTGTCTCGGGCTCTTTTCAACCGTGAGTCCCATTCTCTTTTTCGAAAGGATACTTCGTCTTCGTAACTTCGTTGAGGATTTTTGGAAATGGTTGAAGGTAGGTTAGCTTTGTGTCCAAACGTTAGTTCAAAAGGTGTGTAGCCTGTGGCGTCGTGTGTCATTGTGTTATATGCTAAGCAAATAAAGTTCAATTGTTCATCCCATTCGTCGGTGGATGTTTGTTGTATTGATTTTAACATGTCAGTGACAACTGCGTGCGTTCTTTCTAGGGATCCGTTGCTTTGCGGGTGAAATGCGGTAGTTTTGATATGTTTTATGTTAAAAGCTTCCTCGTATCTTTGCATTAGTTCGGAAATGAAATTCTGTCCTCTGTCTGTTAGTATTTTCTTGGGTGCGGAGAATACATAAATGTAGTGGTTCAGTAGGGCGTTCCATATGGATTCCGTTCGTTGCGTCTTGAGGGGTACTAGTATAAGATATTTAGTCAGTTCGTCATGAATTGAGAGTATGTACTGATTACCGTTCTTCGTTTTTTGTAACGGTCCTAACAAATCCATAGCTATTTTTTCGTTCGAGTCTATCGGGGTGTCGCTTATGCATGGTTATTCTCTTGGGCGAATTCGCGTGAGTTTAGCTCGTTGGCAAGTGTCGCATGTCTCAATGTATTCCTGAATTAGTTTAAACAAGTTCGGTATTTTGTAGTTAGTATTGATTCTGTCGTAGGTTTTCTGTATTCCAGGGTGTCCGATTAATTCGTGATTTTCTTTGATAATTTGTTTAATTTCGTCGTCGGTCAATTCTTTTACTGGTTCCCATGCAAATTCTATCTCTTTGTCCGTGTCGTTAAAAAACATGAGCATTCTCTTGATCGTATTTCTATCCTGAATTGAAATATCATTGTCTCCTATACCAATTCGATTCGTATTCCTGATGATTTTATTCAATATGTTTAGCCATTTTTCTTTACCTTCGTACGCGCCTAATTGGTCTGAGGTTAGTTGGAAGAAGTTCTTTTTATTGGGTACGATCTTTAGTGGTTTCGGAAGTTCGTCTGAGGTTTCCCAGGTTTGGTATCTGGACAGTAAGTCTGTGGGTTCGTCTTGTGCTGTAATCGCGTGAATTCGGGATAAACAGTCGGCAGCGGTATTGTCTTTTCCTTTAGTGTACTGTATTTCGTATTCGTATTCGTATTCCTCTAGTCGTAGTCTCCATCTGATCAGTCAAGATGAGGGGTCTTTGCAATTTTGTAACCATGTCAAGGCTTGGTGATCGGTTCTAATAATGAATTTTCTTCCTAATAGGTATTGTCGAAGTCTTTTAGTTGCCCATACAATTGCTAACAGTTCCTTTTCGGTAGTCGAGTAATTTCGTTCGGGCGGATTGAGAGTTCGTGAAATATAGCAACAGGGGTGTCCGTCTTGCGAAAGGATGGCTCCTATTCCTAAATTACTTGCGTCAGTCGTTAGAGTGAATTGTTTTTCGCAGTCAGGGAATTTGAGAACTGGTGCAGTACATAATTTCTCTTTTAGTGTGTCAAAGCTGGTCTGCGTCTATTCGTTCCAGTGAAACGGTACGGCCTTTCTCGTCAGTTCGGTCAATGGTTTCGCGATTTTACTAAAGTTTCGTATAAATTTTCGATAATATCCCGCGAGTCCTAAGAATGATTTTACGTCGGTCGGTGTTTTAGGGATTTTGAAATTTTGAACGGCTTCTAGTTTCTTTGGATTGGGCTTTATTCCTTCAGAGGTTACTATGTGGCCTAAGTACTCTAGTTCTGGCTTTAAAAATTCACATTTGTCCGGTTGCAGTTTCAATCCTAATTCTCTTAATCTTTGTAACACGATTGCTAAATTTCTGTTATGTTCTTCGATGGATTGTCCGAATATTATATTATCGTCTAGATACACGAAGCAATGTTTGTTTATAAGTCCACGAAGGGCGGTATCCATCATTTTCTGGAAAGTTGCTGGGGCGTTTTTCAGTCCAAATGGCATTCTATTATAGTGATAGTGTCCTTGGGGAGTGGAGAAGGCAGTGTATTTTTTGGATTTCTCTTCCATCGGGATCTGATGGAAACCCGAGGATAAGTCTCTAAAGCTGAGAAGAATTTCGCGTTTCCGAGTTGCGATAAAATGTCGTCTATGTCGGGTAAGGGATATGCGTCCTGGTCAGTCAATTCGTTCAGTTTTCTAAAGTCAATAACTATTCTCCACTTTTGTTTGCCTGATGCGTCTAATTTTTTCGGTACTACCCAGACTGGTGAATTGTAAGGGGAATCGCTAGGTTCAATTATTCCTTTTTCTAACATCTCGTTCATTTGCTTGCTAATTTCTGCTTTGTGGCATTCAGGTGGTTTGTACGATTTTGTGTTAATGATCTTGTTTTCTTTTAGTGTTATCGTGTGTTGAGTGAGATCGGTGCAAGGTAGGAATTCTTTTTCTAAATTGAAAACATCGATATAAAAGAGAAGCAATTTTTCTATAGGTTGTTTCAAACTGTTTTCTATATGTGAAAGTCTAATCATTTCTTTAAAGGTGGATATTTGATCATAGGTGTTAGAATTTTCTATATTGTTAGTAATTTGTTTTTCTGACTCACCACAATTGATAAAGCATACCCTGGTAGGTTTTCCCTCGAGGTACACAAGTTTGTGGATTCTCTCGCATGGTTTGATAGTTTGATTCTGAAATGTTAATATCGTGTCGTTTAATTTCAAATGATCGTTAGTGATGCTGAAGTTAAATTGTTTCATGGCAGGTAACCCGAATATGCCGTCTTCAATGATAGGAAAAGTTTCGTCTACAATATAAAATTTTATAGATTGACCGGCTATTCTAAAATTAATGAATTCGTTCGTTCGGAATTTAGAATGTCCCATAGCAAACTGTTTGGTTTCGTGGTCGGTGTAGATCTTCATTCCTGCAGGTCTTCGTCTGACAAGGTTGACTCCTGCTCCTGAATCGACGAGAAATCTCCATTGTCGTCCGGATGGGGATCGTAATAGGATTGTTGGTAGTTGCCCGGTGACGGTGTTGATTCGTAATGGTTCGTTTCTTCCTCGGTTGATACCACGGTGTTGTTCACTCGCGGTGGCCCGCGTTCCTGTGGGGCTCGCACTTGAAAATTTGAGCACTGGTTGGCGGTGTGGCCGATTTTTCCACATTTGAAGCATTTAACCTGTTGTCGGTCGATGAGCGGTCTTCTCTCCATCTGGTTGAACGGGCTGGGTCTGGTAACAGAGGTCGGCTGAATCTGTGGCGTGCGCGGCGGTTCATAGCTCTGGTATCTTTTGTCTGGAATAACGGGTGGTCTGACTATCGCTGGGCGTTGGCGACGGAACGAGTCATGGCGTTCTTCTCGGAGGTATCTCTCCACATCGGCAGCTTCCTTTTCAGCTTCGATAAGACTCGTGGGTTTGCTGGTGAATATCATGTGTCCGATCTCTCTCTTGAGACCGTTTATGTAGATTTTCGTAACTCTCTTCATGGTTGCCTCCATCATTACTCTTCTGGTTATGGGTTGTGGATATTCGTTAGTAATAGCGTACGTTAATTTATTCAAAGTTTTACGGAATCGAATGTTGAAATTCTGTACGGTTTCGGTAGCTCCTTGCTTTATTTCCCGAAGTTGTTCACTAAATTCGTCTGCAGAAGCCTGTGTGGCTACGTTAGTACGCAGTGCTTCGTAAAGCTCGGCATACGTTTCAATATTCATGTTACGAACGCTTTGTGCTGCTTTGCCTACTATCTTTTCTACTTTAATTGCTTTCAACAATAGCATCGGTTCCATGCACATGCTTCTAAGTGATTTGACTTCTTTAATAAAATCTTCAACTCCTACATCATCATCTCCGTTGAGCGTCGGGATGTAGCGTATAGCATCCTTGGCTCTCAGGTTAGAGCTCTGCGAGCTCGTTTCGCCAGGTGCATTTTCTCGCGTTGGGGCAGATGGTACAGTGAGTTTAACTTTAGATCTAATCACGGAATCGTCTTCGGTCATGATGGAAGTATAATCCACATCGTCGTCTTCAGTGATGTTTAAGCCCGTTAGATTTCTGCCTAATATCTCAATTTCTTTAACGCGTTTCTTATTCTCTTTGTCTACCGATTGTAAAGCGGCTTCTAGCGTAGAAATTCTTTGGTTGTACATATCTTGTTGCCGAGTAATAGTCTCATTCTGTTTTCTAATTGTCTCCAATAATTCTTTCACCTGAGCGTCAGAGGTGCTCGGTTGTGATTTACTCATGATTCTAACTGAATCTACACTGTCTCTCGAACTGTTGCTAGAGAAGCTATCTCTCCTAGTTCTGTACGTTACAAAGGAATCCAGAGTTACTTACTTCTGGTCTTTTCTTCGTTTTGCGTGGTTCCAAAGGTGCACGTATGCAGCTCGTGGTGTGGTCTGCTGATCCTCTGGGTCGAGTGTTCCCGTAGGCCGAAACGCGTGATTTCGTTTACACTGACTCTAGTGGATCCTGGCAGGATCGCCAAAATGTCACGTAAATTTTAAAGGAATGATATAAAAAAAATGCGAGTTCTTCTGGCGTACCAGAAGATACCTTTATTACACAGTTTTTTTACAATAGTAACACGATTTGTCAAAGGTCGGAGACGAGACTAAATACTGACTGTCGCCGGGTCGAATGGTCTTATTTATACAAGTGGTTATCGATCGAATTTTGATACCTGACGATCGGTATTTCTTTGGAACAATAGGCCGGACGGTGTCCGTCTGGAATCGATATCGCCTGATATCGGGTGAGCCGGTTGTGTGGAATTTCGGGTCACAAGGCCTTCGGCACGCGGCCGATCCAGCCACCCGGGCCGAGCCAGCCAACGCGCCCTCGGCCGATCACGCCAGCAGCCCGGCCGCAGCGAGTGGGCTTGACACCGGCCCGCCCCAGGACCACCATCCGGGCATGCAACACCCGGCCAGGCAGTGGCCTCAACGCCGCACCGACCCCGCTGCCCACGGTCTCAGAAGCCCCAGGACCACGACCAGTCGACCGGCCGACCATCCGACGGGTCATCCTTCTCAGCCCGCGGCCCCGGCCACCCATGAGAAGGCGAGCCAGACCGCGGGCCGAAGTCCCGGCGCCCGTAGGCTCCTTCAACCTGGCCCACCGGTCCGCGACCACTCGGCCAGCCGCCTCCGGTCGGATTCACAGTACCCGAGGGCGAGGGCTCCCGCCAGGGCGACCCAGGGGCCGCCACGGACCCGCCCTCAAACGGGTGAGAGCACCATCGCCGACGCTGACCACCGTCCGGCAAAGCGGACCACCGCCGCCAGCACCAGCCGCTGCCCCTCTGCCGCCAGCACCAGCCGTTGCCCTGCCGCCGCCAGCACCAGCCGCTGCCCCGCCACAACCCGTTCCTCTGTCTCGAGGAGTGGACCACCTGCCATGTCGTATCGCCACGCTACCAGATGGGACACCATGCCTATGCCCCATAGGAGTCCGGCGATACAGACTGGACCACCAGGGCCTACAGTGGTCGATGCGCCTGGTACTCAGCACTGACGAGGTGCGGCACATCGGCGAACCAAAGCCGAGGGTAAGACAACCGACTTGTACCAGTTTTCCTTTGCGTTCCGCGACCCCGACCGCTTCACGCTCCGAAGAAAGGGGGGGTGCGACGAAGCGACCGTCGTTACGCTCCGTCGTGAGACCGCGAAACCGGTGCGATCAGCGATTGGCGCGAATCGTACCTTAGCCCGTGCCAATCCGCGAGCTCCGAGCGCGACCGAGCGATCCACGGTGGTGGGGCACTCGGTAGAGTCCGCGCTCGGGGCATAAATACCGCGGCGGAACAGGCATTGAGTTGAGTTGGCTTGGAGCTGCTCACGGAGGTACACCTCCGAGCTCTGGTCCTCTCGCCGCAGCGCGCTGACGCGTTCACGGGCTCTCCCGTGAATTAATGTTTGCATCGCTGCCAGCTAGGGGATACCTCGGGATCTACCGAGGGGGAACCGACTCCGGTACCGCGAGGACGACTGGAGTGAGCAGTCGAGCGTCGAGTGTATCTCGGCGTTGCGCGCCCCCTGCCGCTCACCGCCCCTGATCTGCCCGCCTCCCGTCCTATCCTGCGGTATCCCGCCGACCGACTGTAACCGGGCGTCGCGTCGGGCGAGAAGCCGGTGTCACGCCGCAGCCGGGTTCCTCCGTGTAGAAGCGAACTCCCACCGCGAGCGGGACACGGGCGACGAGCCGGGCGTTCCGCGAGGCCAGACCGCCGACCGGAACGCACTCCGCGAGCTCAGACTGAAACACGTCTAATTCACTTACACTGAGCCGCGGGGCCCCGAACTAATCCCGTCAGCTACCTCTTTCCGACCCGTTCCAGACCCGCGCCAAACCAGATCCGCGCCGCGTCAAAATTGCGACGCGCCCGATTCGCGTCGCTCCAGATCCGCGCCGTTCCGCCACCGCACCGCATCGCTCCTGACTCGCGCCGTACCGCACCGGAATTATCATAATCCTAGTAGTAAGTTAGATTAAGTATAGAATTATAATAATTTGTCACGCTTCCGAGCAGGCACCGCCGACCCAGGGAGACGAGGACCCACTCGCCTGCCGCCGCACCGGGTTCCAGTTACTCTAGAATAAACGTATTATCTATTTTCATTCACCGTATATTGTCTCACATTTATTTTTTAAACCCTCCGCCCCCTCAAGGACCCTGGTGTACTCGAGCATCCAGGAGGGGGCTCCGTTAGTGACGCCCGCGTCACAACTATATTGTCAAGATATACAAATAATTCGGATCCTTGAAGTCCTGCCAGCACACTGCTCATCAAGTGTGAAATGTGGCTGAAGCGTTCTTTAAACCGAAAGGCATCCTTTTGAATTGAAAGTGCCCATAGGGTGTCGAGAAAGCTGTTTTGTGGCGTCTTCTGGTGCCATTTTAATTTAATGAAATCCAGAGGCTAAATCGAATGTGGAAATATATTTGGCACTTCCAAGTTGGTCTAAAATTTCTGTTATGTTGGGCAAGGGATATGCATAACCAATAGTTTTTTCATTTAGATTTCGATAATCGATTACTAGACGCCATCGTTTGTTTCCTTGAGAATCCGGTTTCTTTGGTACGATCCATACTGGCGAGTTATAGCGTGATGTTGATGTTTCGACCACATCTGTTTCTAGTAATTCCTGTACTTGTTTATTAATTTCTCCTTTATGGATCGGAGGAAATCGATATTGTCTGGTATTTATTGGAATGTCATTGGTAGTATGTATCCTATGTCGTAGCACATCAGTGCCTTCGAGGGTTTCTCCGGGAATATGGAATCTGTCTTGATTTTGTTTTATTAATTTCGTAACGTTTTTCTTTTCTTCCATGTTTAGGTGGTCTAGTCTTAGTAATTCTAATACATCTTCGAATCTATTATGATTATTTACTGCTGCCGCAAGGCAGGATTTGACTTGTTGATTGGTAACTTCTTCAAAAGGTTCCAACTTTATCATGGGTACGTCGAAGACATACTCTTTTAATGTGGCGTTCGTTATTCTGAGGTGGGCTAGTCCCTTGTTATTGGTGACCACTGTTTCTCCAAGAAATATCCCTTTTTCCTCAGGTATTCGGGGAATATAGCCTTGTTGTAGTTCTGGATTGACTATATTCATCGTTATTGGAATAGATGTTCTCTTAGGAACGATTATTTGTTGAGGTTCGAAGAATGGTATGTAGGTGGTTCCACATTTTATGTGTTTCTTAAAGTAATCGACATCTGCTTGATTGTTTTGTAGAAAGTCGGATCCTAAGAGTCCGCATTGATCTATCAATATTCGGTTGCTAACAACATGGAATGTTACTTGATGGCCTGCTATCCTGATTGATGCCGTCCCTAGGGTGGCCAGGACTTCAGCCGATATTCCTCGAATATTTATAGCGTTACTTGTGTCGATTTTTGTAGATATTGGGACCATTGATTCCTCTATAAGGTTGATTTCCGAACCTGAATCTATGTTCCGAACAGATCAGATCTCTCAATGATCTGAGAGGTTTCTGAGAGTTCTCAAAGACTGAGTGATAACCAGAGAAGCCGGCGGATCGGGAATCGCAATACGGGAAAAGGATCGCACGTAAAAGAAACACCGATGATCGATAGAACAGAGAAGACTGCCACGATCGACCGTTGTCGCGATCGCTCCTGTCGCCCGTTCCCCGCGCGGCTCGCGAGGGCCACCAAGCTGCTCGATCCACCTGGTGACTCGCGGGGCGCGGGAAGGAACGCAGGGGCGACGTCGCGCACGCGCCGTCGATCCAGTCATTAGGGTCTATTTATTTGATGTGTGCACATACATGTTGTCAGAAAATAAAGTCGCGTTTACAAAGGAAAGCGCATAGAAATATGCTTCTCGGAGTCGCATAACTTTTGATTGGCGGCTGAAACCCCTCTTCGCCTAAATCCCAAACAATCTATGAGTAATGAAATTGTTCCTTGGAGGTCAGGGGAGATGATCATTATAGTCGGAGTGTAGTTGGCAGTATCTAGTCGTACAGTGATAGCCCTTCTAGGTCGATTTTTTCCTGGTTTGTTTCCGTTTCCGTGACTTGGTCCATCTTCGGAGATTCTTCCTGTTGGAGGTAGTTGGACTGGTCGTCTTGCGGATTGATTTTCATTACGGAGCGACGCTCGGTGGGGTTCGCTCCCTTGGGTGCGCCGCTGGTCCCTGGGGAGTACCTCTCGTTTCCCGACTTTTGTTGGGAATAGGGCACTATCTCACCTAATTCCACCTTTGATTTGAATTTATAGCAATCTTTGATTGTGTGTCCGGTCTTCTTGCAGTAGTTGCAAGTGACAGGTGGACCAGCTGTTCTAGCCCGATTATCATTTCCTGTTTGGTGGTTGGTCCTCGAGTTACTGTATGGATTTCTGTTATTTTAATAAGAATTATTGCGATAGGGAGGAGGATCGGAGCGCCAGCGCGATTCAGTATAGTTGTCTTGTCTCGGAGGGGCCTGATATCTGCTAGAGGAAATCTGATATCTTTGCTGATTCGCGCCTCTGTGGTATGCTCTGGCTAGTTCTTCTTCGTGTCGGATTTGCTTCGAAATCTTTACTGCATTGGCGTATCCTTCTTCTAAATTGGCAAAGCCCTCCAATTGCAATCTGAGGCGAATTTCTGATGGTAATCCCCTTATGAATGCTTCAATGATATTGTTACGTCCCGCGGTTGGTTACGCGTCGATAACGAAGATTCGCGATTTTACCGCGGAGGAGACGTTTCAAAATTACAACCTTTTGGCTCACTCGACTCGTACGTTTGAAGTCTAGCCGGGGCCACGGTTCTACGTGAATATGTAGATGCGCTACTTACCGACCACCCTGGGTAGGTTGCGGGAAACAGAGTCAGATTGCGGTAGCCGTCCTTCCTCGGATTGGCTGCTCTCTCTGGAGATTCTGGTGCTGATGCTGCGCGGTCGCGAGATGGTGCTGACTCGAGAGCGCGAAATAGTTTCTGGGATTTATAATCGGCGCGAACTGGCGGGTAATGAATGACAAGGTTTAAATAGGTAACACTGACTTTATGTATTCAAGAAGTGAGAGATACAAGATCTTATGATATACGCGACGTTACAAATACTTGAGAACTGGAATTAGAACTAGCGCGAGAATGAGAACGTGAACGTGAACGAACGCTCCAGGAGCTGGACGGGCCTTTTAAGCTCCGAGATCGCGTGGAGGGGAGCGTAATGAAGTTGTGTGTACAATAAATGATGTGTGTAGTAGTTACCTATATATTTTACAGCTTATGACCTAACGCGATTCGTCGATAGACGTGACATCTAGTTATAACCTAACGCAACACGTCGATAGACACGACATCTATGTGTTATCGAACGCAACACGTCGACGGACGTAACAATATCAAGATCTATATTGCGCTGTATTTCTTCCGAAATTTTTCCGTGTGTGCTGCGCTCTCCGTCCATGATTGCGAGTTGTAGATCTTTTACGCGACTTATGTAGTCCAAAATGGTTTCGTTAGGGTTTTTATAAAGGTTTCCTAATTCCCCCTTATACTAATTAACCGTCTTTTGAGGTCCGAACATAATTTTTAATTTTGTTCCGAATTCCTCTATGGTGTCTATGGTTGAGTATTCGATGATTCTAAACGCATGTCCTCTGAGTTTGGTTGTTAGTAATTTAATCAAATATGGTTCCACGTTCGGTGGGAGCATTGTTTTAGCTATTTCACATGCTCTTAAGAATTGAAATACAGAGGGCTTAAAACCATCGAACACTGGTACTGTTTCTAACACGTCTTTGATTTGCATTGGGTAGCCTAACTGTTCTGTCAGTCTGTGTGTCGGTTTTTCTGGAGTCGTTTGTTGAGTCTTAATCGGTGCCGGTTGTTTATGTATTGAATATAATGCATCATGTATATCCGCTACTTGTTGACTTAATTCTCGAAAAGTGCCAAGATCATTTATGAAATTGTTACTTTCTTGGGCCCTTTTTATTTGTTCTATGGCCATTTTTAATACATCTGATTCAGATCCGTCACCATCGGAATTTGCCATTATAGTTTTAATATAAGAAGTTATGGGTAATCTGTATTTTCCAATCCTCAATTCTGCGCTCTATCCCACCGCTGACACCAAATTTTTTGTTACGTCCCAAGTGGACTGAATTATAGTTTTGAGGGGATAGTACGCAGTTTTGAACCTACCTGCATTCACCGGCTACAGTTCGGGAAATTGAGGATCGTTTAAATAAAGATTGTACCCTTTTATAGATAACAACTGATTTATTTATTCAAAATAGGAAACTGAATCAGATTTTAGAGGTTGCAGATATTAATTATAAAGCAGATATACATGAGTGCAAATAGCGCGATTACAAAATTAGAAAATATAATATAATATAATATTACCGAGATACAATTTTCCTTGGGATTAACACAATGAAATGTCCTGGGGTATGGTCCTGAGGTATACTGGGGTAACTCCGGGGTTTCGCACCTTTTCACAAACGACACCTTTGCACCTTTTACTCAAACGATACTTTTGCACCTTTTACTCAACGATACTTTAACTGCTGTGTTAATTGACTGAACTGAGACTGAGACTTGAGGCGTTGATTCCCTTATTTATAGGATAGCCAATTCTTTGTTTCTTGAAGATGCTGGCTCAGGAGTTCCCACCTTGCATCCTTTAATCTTCTCCTAGCTGCTCGACTCCATATCGCCAGGATCCTTTTACTATGGAGTCAGCGTCATACCACGTCGTTTGGCATCATCTGATGTCACTTCTATTGCGCAGTTTGGGTTATCGTAGTTCTCTCTCATGGTATTATCTGATGTCTTTCCTATTTGTTCTCAGGATGCAAACCGATCTTCATTCATGCGTTTCGCAGAAGGCTGAGCTGTTGATTTGGCGCCTCGTTACTGCGTCACGGTATTGCGCAGTTCGAGTTAACATAGTTCTTTATATTATATATGTTTATAATTACGTATGTATATATTTGAGGGTTAACATTTATTTATTTAACGCTGGTTATTTTATTGTTTTATTTCTAAGCTTACCTCTCTCGTGGCATTATCGGATTTTGTGATAGTTCTTTATTAGATTGATTAATCATTGATGGTCGAACCACCGGACGTGACACTATATTTAACAGATGGATATGTACAGAGTGAACAGAGTTATGATGGTGAATAAGACGGCGAGAATATGATACACAAATCGTGAAGCGCACGATTTGTGCAACGGCGAAGTCAGTCGTGAAGCGCACGAAACTAACGAACGTCGGATGACGAGAATTGGCGTGAACGAAAAGACGTGAGCGTGATCGCGAGATTGAAGGTAGTCGTAAGACGAGAACGCGATACGGCTATCGCACGATATTTATACTAAGCGGGGCCACCGATTGCGGAAGGAATAAGGAGTGGGGTTTTTGAAAATGACAAAGGATTTGGCAGTGCTGAACGTTAGTCAGCGCACAAGGGCAATGCTCTAACGGCCGCTGCTGCTCGGAAAACAAGGACGATAGGTAACGGATTTGGTATTTTGGAATATAGGAAAGGTGGCCCACGCGATGGTTTCGGCGTAAGACGTAGAGAGACGGTTTACGTCTGAGTGCGTTCACCCGGTCCCGGCGCCGAGCTCGATCAGCTGAGCTATTGTCAATGCCGGGACACGGTCGCACCGAGATAGTTCTTATGTGGATAGGCAAGAACTTTATTGCCCCAGTAAGCCGTCGACCGTGGCTGGAAATAATACCGTTCGTATTACTGGTGTTCGAATAATTGCTGCAACGGTTTGCAACACATAGGATTATTCATTTAGTTTATATATAAATCGCGCAAACATGCATACTTTGGTTAATTTTGGCTTGTTCAAGCAATTTTGATATATATATTGTAACGTCGTCCCCTTTTCGCCGCATGTCAGGGCGGAAAGCGGGGACGACTCCGAGAATTTACAGGCGGGTAGGCCGGGCCGCGCTCGGCCGTGACGATGCGCGGTCCTCCCGGTACAAAAGCGATCTCGAAAATCCCTCGGAAAATTACGCGAGATGAAAATACGTTATGTGAGAGCCTTCTGCTCGGGCGCCAGGCACCGGAAGGGTGCCACGCGAAATACGCGGAGGGGATCCTCGAGATACGCGGGACGACGGAGAACGCGAAAGGGTCCAATGGTTCGGACACGGGATAACGGGGACAGCCCTCACGGCAGGGCGGATTGCGCAGGTTGTAGAAACGAGAAACGTAATAGGCTCTGGAAGGTCTTTATTATAAAAAAAATGGGGTACAAGCACGCGGCCACGAGGCCGCACCCGAGAGCCCGCGCTCTTTGTACAGATTTGCGAGAAGGTGGAGGGCTCGCCGCGCGTGGTCGCTCGCTAAAACAATATCATCCACGCGAGTACGGTATTTCGGTAGTGTTCCGACCGTCGGGACGGAACCTCACGGAACGCTGGTGGTCGGCGCGATTAGAAGGGGACTGTCGCGGTTTTCTCCCGCAGAAATACGGGACGCGTGTTCGATGTTCGGAACGGCGGAAACGATACTCTACGATCCGGTCGGTCACTTAACCAATTACGACTATTACGGATTCCCCCGAGGAAGACGTCGCGAAGGGCAATCTACCGATTATCTCGAAAACGCCGACGGTTCGGCGTGAGTGATTTAGCACGAGACGATTGCCCGTCTCGGCTCGCGAAACTTGGAGAACGCGACGGGGAACCCCGTCTCGTTCTCCCGCGACATCCTCGAAAAAACTCGCGAGAAAATAAACGCCCTCAGAAGGGTCGATGACGGACAGAAGGACCAATGCGTGGACTTACCGTGTTGGTACTTCGGAAATGGGGCGGTTGATTTCGAATTCTCGTACGTCCGGATCGTTGTCCCTCGTTCAAAAGCTCCTAGCCCGGATCACTGGTGAAATCCCGCGGTTTGGTAACTGGAAACACGGCGTTCGGTAAAACGGAACACGCGGGGCTCGAACGTTTATTCTTCGGGACGCGAGACGTGGAATTACTTGACGCACCGTATTTGGACGGAAGATACCACGACAGTGATCCTTCGGAATTCGTCGCGCGGTCGTGAGGACTCCGTTATCCCCACTCCTCGCCCTAGTGCCGATTTTTCCCTAATGGGGCGCGCTGCTCGCGAGTTTCCGGGAATACAGGATCGTATACTCGATGGGTCCGCGGGCCCCGAACCCCCTCGGGAAATTGTTTCCCATATCGCGAAAAGGAACAGATTCGCAATCTGCCCTGATGGGTCCGCTTGCACCACCCCCGCCGTGACCCCTTGCAAGTGGCTGAGG
Source organism: Seladonia tumulorum (assembly GCA_913789895.3). NCBI lineage: Eukaryota > Metazoa > Arthropoda > Insecta > Hymenoptera > Halictidae > Seladonia > Seladonia tumulorum. The sequence goes on from CAJYYF030000042.1 coordinate 70,942, forward strand.
TGAGGCGGCGGCAGGACCGCGACAAGGTGTCTGGATATTCGGCGAGGGGTCCTCGTCCTGCAGCTCGCCTCCAGGTTTCTCGTCCCATCCGTAGAAATTACCGGTACCGGATTTCCTGATTTTCCTGGCCCGTTGTCGTCGAGTATTCCTGCAAATGGGCCATACTCGGCGCGCGGAAATTCGTTATTTTCTATCCCGGATTGATTCTACACTTTCTCGAGGAGCACTTCCTGCCCGTTCAAACAGTCGTAATCGGCGCCGACGCACAGTGGGTTATTTGGCCAGTTTAGCGCGCCAAAACTATTACGACGTTATTAATAATGTGAAGATCCTAATATTATATATCGTTGAATTCGTCTTAATACCAGCTACAACATTATCAAATCAAAAATACAGTTTAATGTTTAAAAAATCGAAGCGATCTTGTTTTTTTCTTTTAAACAAATTTTTTAAATGGTTTTTGTATTGCAATTTATACGTTTATTAATACTGTTAAACTTTTATTTGAAACATTTTTTTGTCAGATTTAGAGAAATTGCTATTACAAACAAATTTCACGCGTAGCCGTGGTAAAAATTTAAACACAAAGTCTAAATATCAAAATCATAGTTTACTGACAACTAAACACAACTATACAATATACAATATTACAACAACTATACAATATTTATAAAATAAATTATAACGAATATTCTAAATTCGAATCTTCGGACTGTATGGATGTGTTAGATGAGTCACTACTGTCGTAATTAATTTCAGCGAAGGGTAAAAGCATATCTATAATGTTAAAAATCTATCAGATAGATGGCGTTGCGAGCGGAGTGTGTGTGGTCCGTTTTATATTGTCGCTTGCCGATCTGGTGTGTTCCTGTTCTGTTCGATTCTTGATCGTGTATGTGCGGTCTTGCCATGAGGTTTCGATAGAAAAACATTGTATAAGTTTTCTTCTTTTAGTTTATTGTGTCCGGGTGAGCACAACAATGTGCTCACATCATTATTCACATCATTATTCACATCATTATTCACATCATTATTGTAATTTCAATTACGAAGTAAATATAGTTTTCCTTTTTCGAGTTCGTATTTTAATAGGTTATGGGCCCAGAGCACGTGGCGTGACATAATGGCGGATATACGGTTTTCGATTACAAAGCTGAACAATGCGAACTACGAGATATGGAGGAGTAAAGTCGAATTGCTGTTAATTAAGGAGGACTTGTGGCATACTATAAATAAGGATAAGCCTGCGGATGCAAATGAAAAATGGCTTAAAGCGGACGGTCAAGCCAGGGCGATCATCGGACTTCTATTGGAAGATGACCAATTTATACATTTTAAGGGAGCTACCGATGCAAAAGCAGCATGGGAAGCGTTAAGGAAATACAACCAGAAAACCTCTTTGACAAATCAGGTACACTTGTTAAAAAGAATTATTAATCTAAAGTGAGACGAGAACGGCGATATGGAAAGGTACGTCCATGAAATGTTGAGCCTCGTGGACCGGCTTGCCGCCATAGGGGAAACTCTGAAGGAGAAAATCGTTATATCAATAATGCTGAGTAACCTTCCGGATTCTTTCGGGACGCTTATTACAGCGCTAGAAACCCGAAATGAAAATGAGCTGACCTTGGAACTCGTTAAGGGGAAATTAATAGATGAAGCAGCAAGGCGTCAAAATTTGAGAAATGGAATTCCAGAAGAAGATAAAGCTTTAAAAGTAACTCAAAGAAACGCATTCGGACCAGGAAAAACTACAGAACAGCCGAGTATCTATACCTGTTATTTCTGCAAGAAGCAGGGTCATTTGAAGAAGAATTGCACAAAGTACCAGAGGTGGAAGGAAAAGAATCCAGGCAAGTCAAATCAGAAAGCTAGTCAGGTTGTTCGTCAGAGAGTACGTACAGACTCTACGGATCCTCACTCTGCAAGTGATGTTTGTTTCCATGCTGAGGTCAACAACGTATCATGGAATAAAGATGATTGGTGCATTGACTCCGGTGCCACCAGTCATATGTCAAATAATAAAAATTTCTTTCTTAGTTTAAAGAAGTGCAATAATGAGAAAGTGAGACTAGCGAATGGTTCTTGTGCAGAAATTGAAGGCAGAGGAGATGGAAAAATTTGGTGCGAAGGCCCTCAAGGAAATCCTCTTGCTATTCATATAACGGATGTGTTATATGTTCCAGCATTAAAAGAGAATTTGATATCCGTCAAGAGGTTGACAGATAAGGATTTTGAGGTTAATTTTACCAAAGGAATGTGTGCAATAAGCAGCAAAGACCATGTTATAATCAAGACTGAATCATACGGTGACCTATTTAAATTAAGGAGTGTCGACAAGGCTCTTGTTGCTACTAGTCAGCATTCATTAAACTGCCAGCACACATGGCACAGAAAATTAGGCCATAGGGACTTTGAGGCATTAAAGGAAATGGTGTCGAAAGGACTTATACAGGGAGTAAAAATTAAGGACTGCGGATTAAGACAAATATGTGACACCTGCATTGTTTGGGATCCGAAGGCGAAAACTAAGAGCCGCAGTTTTCGTAAGACAACGACTTTATTTCCCCGTGAAGATCGTTGAACAAGAACAAATACTTTGTACAGTTTGTAAACACTAATAAACACGTTAGAACAGTTTAATTTTGAATGGATATCTCCCGTCTATTTTGGAAGCCGGAGATAGTTCTTGCGGCGCGAAACCGGTCAAAAGACGCGAAGCGTTCACGCTAACAAGAGAGCAGAGATAAAAGATCGATTGCGAGCTAGATAGATAGAGCGTTGGAAACGAACTGAGCGATAGAGCGAACCGGCGAAACGATGATAATCGTTTGCTGCCGACACATTCAGCCAATCCCAAACATGCGTAAAAGGAAAAATGACCAGAAGACCTTCCCTCAGAAGTCTGACAATAAGTCTGAATCGATATTAGATTTGATACACACCGATGTATGTGGACCGATGCAGACTAGAACTCCAGGTCAGAAACGTTATGTGTTGACTTTAATTGGCGATTTTAGCAGGTATATAACAATATATCGGTTAGGTCATAAATCTGACACAACAAACAGGATCAAGGACTTTGTACAAGAAGCAAAGACCAAATTTGGAAAAGTTCCTAAAGTTTTCAGATCCGACCGAGGTACGGAGTACGTCAATAAAGAATTAAAGGATTTCTTCACAGCACATGGAATAAAATGGCAATATACGGTTAGCTACACCCCGGAACAGAACGGTGTAGCAGAAAGGAAAAATAGATCTGTCATGGAGATGGCAAGGTGCCTGTTAATCGATGCTGGACTTGAGAGAAAATTCTGGGGTGAGGCAGTCCATTTTTCGAATTATCTACAAAATCGACTGGTTACAAAAGCTACAGGTACCTCTCCAATGGAGAGATGGTGCGGAATAAAGCCTGATTTTAAGGATATGCATATTTTTGGATCAAAAGTGTTTCACCGACCCTGGTCTGAATTAAGAGTCCGCGAAAAACACAATGCACTGGATCGCGTGCGGAGAGGGGAAAGGAAACGTACGGGAATCGAAATACAACGAGGAAGTTGCACTGGCGTCAACCGGGTTTCTACGGTTCACAAGACTTCTTTATTGCACTAAATTGCGCTAGCACTACTCTCGCAGAGGAGACATACTCTACAAAACCCGTGGTTATCTCGCAGGGGAGATAAAGCCGACCGATTCAAAGATATTAGAACGTTAGAGAGATATTCGCGTGTAATCGCAGAGGATGATACAACAGAACTCATTCGAATTTTTCGGGGGGGGGGGGCCTATTTACATGCGTGATAGACGCCCCACCACCTTCATACACGGGAGCTCGTTTCGCGGTGTCTGCTCGTTCCGAGACGACAAAAGAGGAGGGGGGTGTTCTCGGTGCTCGCAATAGGAATAGACCGTTTGAACGCGTCTAACAAAAGCATATGCACATGTACCAAAAGAATTGAGAAAAAAACTAGATAACAAGGCAAAGCAATACATTTTCGCAGGGTTTGATGAAAAATCAAAAGGTTACCGTCTTCTAGACACAAGCACAGACAAAATTGTAGTCGGCCGCGATGTGAAGTTCACAGACTCAACTCAAGACATAAATTAGGAAAAGGATTCAACTAAGGAAGATGAGAAAAACGATTTTATTATTAGCGAATTGGTAGGTAGTTTGATGTATCTTGCCGTGGTGTCTAGGCCTGGCATAGGCTACGCGGTGAGTTATCTCAGTCAGTTTAATAACAGCTACGGAAGGGCACATTGGGAAGCCGCTAAAAGGGTACTGAGATACCTTAAGGGAACATGTAATTATTGTATAATTTATCAATCAGGTAACGACTCATTGACAGGCTATACGGATGCCGATTGGGGAGGATGCGAGATCGACCGACGTTCCTTCACCGGCTATGTATTTTACTTTTGCGGAGGTCCTGTCACCTGGGAGTCCCGGAAGCAACGGACGGTTACATTATCCTCAACCGAAGCTGAATACACGGCCATTACTGATGCCGCTAAAGAGGTCCTGTACTTGTCCAATACATTTAAGGAGCTTGGGGTTCAAACTGGATTCGACGTGACTATTTTCAACGACAATGCGAGTGCGTTAAAGTTGGTTAAGAATCCGGTCTACCATGCGAGGACCAAATATATAAACGAAATGTTGCGTGAAGAAAAGATTAATTTTAAGTATTTGCGAACGGAAGACATGGTTGCTGATGTATTAACCAAGCCTTTGAATGGCTCAAAACACGAAAAATGTATAAAAGCGCTAGGTTTAGTTAATTAAGGTTTCTTTAAAGTATGGTTTTCTATATGAGTAAATTTAAAGTTTCTCCTTTTAAATTTAAGGGGAAGTGTTAGAAATCTATCAGATAAATGGCGTTGCGAGCGGAGTGTTGTGGGGATTGCGTCCCCGCGCATGCGCGATTCCCCTAGGCCGTCCCTAGGGGAACTCCAACCACACGGTTGGCACCAGCGGAGCAAGCTTCGAACAGGAAACCATCGGAGAGATCTCTCTCTTCGCGCCCGGCTCTCGTACAGTAAAGACGTGTTTTTCCTTTTGCTTCGCGCAGGCACATGTTGCCTCTCTGAATAAAGTTCAAGTTCACAGTTTCAATCGAATCAAATATTCTCTTTCCCACCACGTGTTCCTTCCTTCGACCACTGGTGCATTGCACTCCGAGTTCGTGACGTTCTCGGTAATCAAAAACGCCACAGTGTGTGTGGCCGTTTTATATTGTCGCGTGCCGATCTGGTGTGTTCCTGTTCTGTTCGATTCTTGATCGTGTATGTGCGGTCTTGCCATGAGGTTTCGATAGAAAATCATTGTATAAGTTTTCTTCTTTTTGTTTATTGTGTCCGGGTGAGCACAACAATGTGCTCACATCATTATTCACATCATTATTGTAATTTCAATTAAGAAGTAAATATAGTTTTCCTTTTTCGAGTTCGTATTTTAATATATAACCTCTGGTGATAATTTATTTTTCGCTTTTTTATGCAATTTTCTATTGCTTGTTATGAAAGGATCAGAACTCAGTAACAATCGATTGAGCACATCGCAATTACACTACTTCCTTGAAAATTATCTACTATGGTCTTCTCTATAATTTCGGAAAGCCTTTCCGTAGGCTTGAACAGACCCCAAGAGAGAACCTGGAAAAGCCAGGAGCGAGGATTAGGACTGCGTGAACCGGCACTGACCAGACCCGCGCAGGACGGAGGACAATAGGAAAGGAATATAAAATAAGGCACTGATATATAAATCTGACCCCTGATTACTTTACTAGAAAGGATGCTTGATCATGCTCACCACAGTATTCAAAGAAAGACTGACACTCGATTGTTTAACCACGATTACACTTTTCCAATAATATAAACTAAATATTCTAGCAATAGTGACATTCATTCTCCTTCATTTACCTCCAAGTATCTATATCCTACAGATCAATTATTTCATCATTATCAGTCATATGTTATACGGTCGATTCATGCCATACTGATATGTATCGCACAAAAAGTTAAATTTCTCCATGTGTGGCACTATAATGCACCTAAACTCTTCAGGATTATGTAAAGCAATGTCTACTGAATAACCTCAAAAAAATAGAGAGGAGTTTTGCGGAGAAAAAAAGTTATTACATAATACATTTTAATTTTCTGAAAAAAATTGTACCATTTTCGATTGTTTATTCTATCAAAACCACCAAAGCGTTTAGAACAAAAAGCTATAAAATTACTTTATATACCTTCCTTTACATCCTAGATATGTTTTTATCCCGATTCCATACACCAAACTTGTGAAAAGAATCATTTCTTTAACACATGTTTTTCGACCCTTCTCTTGGTCACGAGAATATGTCACTTTCAAGTGTCTATATGTTACTAAATAATACTGTTTATACAAAAATATTATTGTATATTACTTGCATATATATTCAGGTACACGAGAAAAAAATTTCAGTCATTTTGAACAAACTAAAAATTTTGACTTTTGGCGCGCTAAACTGGCCAAATACCCCACTGTGCGACGGCAGCCCGGTCCATCCGCCATTCGCAGAAATACGGAAAAGTGACGTCGCAAAATTTGTAACGTCACAACTCCCCCCCCCCCTTGAAGTGGACCGGATGCACGGTGGTCCGCGCACTGATCCCTCTGTTTAGCTGGTTCGGAGGCATCTCCCTTCGGAAGTCCTTCTCTTACAATTCGGGGAACCCTCACTGTTGTGTGGGAACGTTTGGCATGGTCTGGGTGAAGAAATTGAGACCGTGTAATAATATAATATATATTTATTGATACTTAACAAAAATACAATGCTTTTTACAGAGCCCATGAAACACACTTCTACGTCTATTGTTTTCGCGCTCCCTCTCGCTATACATTATGCAGTATCGTCGGTAAGGTAGAATCCCTACACTCACCGATGAACGAATAATCCCAATCGACAAAACGAACATGTACGGGGGTGGCCTATTGTCGGATTTCGGACGAGAGGTGTTGTCCGCGTCTGGGGAGTCGGAAGGAAACCAGAGGGGAGTGAAAGAAATGGTGGAGCTGTTTAGTATGAAAAAAATATAATACCTTTATTAAAGAAAACGTAACTAGATGAAACTATTTAATATGGGACAAAAAACGAATATAATACCTTTATTGACCTTATTCTATTAATAATTTTTCCGCCTCGTGCCCCCTTTTTGTTTACACCTTGGCCCTCGTGGGCCTCGGAATATTCTTTCTTACAAAATATCACGCTTTTCTTCGATTGAGAGGGCACGGACGGAAAACGAAAAAAACTGTGGCGGTACGACCGAAATGTTTTACTGGACCTCGCCAATTTACGTCCAGTGGTGGATCGGAAACGAGAAACAAAAGAAAATCGTTTTATTAGGGGGTGGTCGCCCCGAAGGCAACCCAAACGCAAAAGAAACATATACCTAATATTCTGTAAAATGGAATAAACAAATAATAGATAAGAAAGCAAGGACGGGAACTCGAGAAACAGGGGGAGCGGCCTCGTCCCGAAAGAAACGGTACTTCGGGACTGCTTCTACTCGGGTCGCCAGCCTACTTTTTTTCCTTCTTTACGAAGAGGTCCGGGTTACGCCGAATCTCCTGGCAGCAGTCCGGGCCGCACGTCGGACAGGAGTTCGCACCTGTAGCAGTGCTGTCGGCCCGGTTTTCGGCAGTCGGCTCGCCGGTGTCCGATCTCCCCGCAGTTCCAGCATGCATCTGGACGCGGTAGTTCGGGGTCTGGTTCGCCGGCCTGCCTCCTCCAGTACGCTACCCAGCGTTCTGTCGCCTTGCGGGGCTTCTCCTTCGGGGCGGTCGTGGCTTTGCTAGTCTTTGCGGCGCGGTTTGGGTCCCGCCGTCCTCCGATTGGCTGGTGCTGGTCCGGTGTGCCCTTCCCCCCCCCCCGTCCTTGGCCGGGGTTTCCTGGGTCGGAACGACCTTGGCCGGGAGACCCTTGTCCGGTGCTACCTTGGCCGGGAGATCCTTGTCCGGTATTACCTTGGCCGGGGTGCTCTGGGCCGGTGTGTCCTTATCGCTCCCGACTCCGAAGTGGGACGGGACTCGCTTTTCCCAGGGGCTGGTGGGCCCCTGGGTTTTAGCGGTACCGGCAAGTTTCTCTTCTCCTTTAGGCCGAGCCCGAGGAGGTCCTCCACGGGGACGTAAGTCCTCGTCCGAGGACTCCGTCGGAGGCCACTCGAACTGGTCCGGCAGGGACGTAAAATAGTCCTGCACCACCCCCAAGTTGTGGCGGAACCTCGAGTGACCCTTTCGCGTTTTCCGTCGTCCCGCGTATCTCGAAGATCCCCTTCGCGTGTTTCGCGCGGCACCTTTCCGGTGCCTGGCGCCTGAGCAGAAGGCTCTCATATTGCGAAATTTTCCGAGGGATTTCCGAGACCGCTTTTGTACCGGGAGGACCGCGCATCGTCACGGCCCAAGCGCGGCCCGGCCTACGCGCCCGTAAATTCCCGGGGTCGTCCCCGCTTCCCGCCCTGACAAGCGGCGAGAAAGGGACGACGTTACAATATATATTATAAAACATATTTTATTAACAAATTATTATTATTATCATTCATTATTATTAACAATTACAATTATTATTATTATTATAACAATTACTATTCCAATATCACATTCAGTTATATATGTATATATCACAGCGTTCCGTAAAAGATTCTAAGTCCATATTTCCGTACCGAAGCGCGCGACACGATCGGGGATGGCTCTTTTGCGCAGAGACGATTGCGCACGACGACATGGCACACGGTTCTTTTGGACACGGTATTATTGGACACACGGTTCTTTTGGACACAGTAACATTGGACACAGTGGGTTTTCGCTCACGCAAGGATTGCCCACATGGTTAAGACGCACACGTTGAGTTACGCACATGTAAAATTGGACTCATGATAGATTGCGCACAGAATGGCGAATCGAGAACAAATAGAATTGCGTACAGTAATTTTGGACAGTGATGGAAATGCGGCCAAGTCGTTATTAATTTAGTGTTATGTGCGTTATAAAACATTTCCTCACGGAAAAAAGGGTTAGGGTTAGGGTTAGGGTTAGGGTTAGGATGGGGACCAAGGGGTATGGGACTCTCCAATGGTGACTAGGATCCATTGGAGGGTATGATCACAGTGGTGGTGGCCCATAGCCTAAAATTCCTCTATGCTCCACCTCCTCGTGGTGGTCCCTGGGGCACGGTGCTGGTGTTACCAGGACCGTGCGCTAACGGAGCAAGGGGTGCAGGAGGGCATCGAGTACCACACTTTGCCGCACAGACAAATGTGCTGGGGATCGATGCCCTCTGACGGGTCGGCTATGTTGGTTAACGAACAGGGCAAGTTTCAGGAGTTTTGTAATTAAAATGAGTAGGGAATACAAAAAAGAAAACGTTTACGGTGCAGGGGCGCGGATCCCCAGTACCGGCAGGGAGGGGGTGGGCGAGCAGGCCCCCTCCGGGTCGTCATCCGATGTCTGCGGGTCGGCGAATGTGGAGTACTTGGCATCGCCGACAGTAATAGCTACAAGTAGGCAAATGACTCATGCTTCTGAAAAGGATATGATTTTGGATGAGACTATGGACTCAGAAATGGAAATGGTACAAAGTATGGGAAGTAAAGAGTGACAAAAAGATAAAGGAAGTTTGATGGAGATTGAAATGAATGAAGAAAAGGTTGAGCTTAAGAGGAAAAAAAAATAGTAGAAGAGGAAACAAGGAGAACTAGACTATCAATTCAGAAGCGTCTAGAGGAGAGTCAAAAGAATGTCCAAATCGATCTTGAAAAAAAGGAAAAAATAAAGTAACAATGGATTCTCGATACCATAACAAGCGTGGCAAATGATGAAAAAATTGATTTTAGAGAATTCCAGGAAACCGATCCAATCAGGAACATTTATCTGAAAGCTACAATTCTAATGGGATCGGCTACAGATAATTTAAATTTAATAACAGAATATTTGGAAACCAATAAGAATTTTTAAAAAGTCGCGAGAAAATGTTTTGAGAATTTAACGAGGGAATTTAGAAATATCTCAGAAAAACTTATGGACCTAGGTAAATATAGAGAGGAAGAGGTTAAAAAACTGTGCAAAGAAATTAAAAAAAGAGAAACTGGAAAAAAGGATAGTATAAATATAAATAAAGAATGTAAAGACATGCAAACTCAAACTATTAGAAATAAAACTAAAGAAATAAATATTCAAACGGAAAGTCTAGTATACTCCCTGTTCTCGAACCCGAATCCGAGTTTAAAAAAAAAAAATGAATCCACACAACCTGGGAAAACAGAGTATGAAAAACCAAAGATTATTTCTGACATAAAGATTGAGGAAAATACAGGGTGGGTTAAACATTTAGCTTACCTAGTAAAAGAAGAAGAGAAGAAATGACATCATCGACGAGGGATGTAACGTCAACTCGGCACCTCCTGGATCTGGACCTAAAAAAGAAAAGAAAAGAAACTAATAGGAAAAAAGATAAGGAAAATAAATATTATAAAGATCAAGAATCATTACAGATTAATCCAGGGACAGAACAGAACAAATCTCAATTGAAAAAAACGAAAGAAAAAATTAGTAAACTAAATATTTTTAAGGGAAAAGATGAGAAGTCATCATCTACGGATGACACTACGTCGGACGAAGATGATGACCAAACAAATAAAGTCATTAAAGGTATACAGAATTTCCTAAAAGAATTTATGCTAAGTAAAGAAAAAGCAACATAGGAATATAGGAATCCATGAAAAAGAGGCTAATATCCCGAGCTGCAGCAATGAAAATAATAATATAGAAAATGGAAGAGAATGTAATACCAGGGAGGATATGGCATGGCAGACAATCTCAAAACGCAAAGGAAAATTCGTTTTCAATTCCGTCATGGACTCGGCAGTGAAGAAATCAACTAGTGTTAAAACGGAAACGAAAAAACCGATAAGGCCAAAATGGACGATTCCTAATAATGATGCTATTGTGGTTAAGGTAAAGAACGATGAAACCTTCAA
>CAJYYF030000043.1:0-30697 GCA_913789895.3 Seladonia tumulorum
AGTGGGATTAGTTCTTGGACAATTACAGGCAAAGTTTTGGGACAATTATTGAGTAGAGACTGTATTCATTATGAAGAATGAATATTGTCATTTTATTTCATTGTATCGTTTTATGAGTTTGTAAATCCTTCGAAAGGTACACTCCGCGACAAAAAGATGGCACACCCGTAAATATTGCTATTCCTGAAAACTGTGATAAAATTTGATATGTTTCTCTCCGTGTATGTATTTCGGTGGAGCTTCGAGGCTACTTACACCGGCGGATTTAAGCGCAGGTTACAGATTCTAGTCTAAATGTAAACATCGGTGTCACCGAAGCGACAAAATGATGGCACAGTCTTAAAATTCTTTCTCTGCAGTTGACACTAGACCGTCAGACTGTTTATATCGTATACTGTGTTACTGTGCATTAAATATTGTGTGTGTTTCTTATTATTCTCTATTGAAACTACACTATGGGTAGTGGAAAATCTTTATCCGATGCTGAAATAAAAACAATTTTGACATTGCGTAAAGAGAATTACTCAGTTTCGAAAATTGCACGTATTATACATCGGAGCAGAAAAGTGGTGTATAATTTATTAAAAAATCCCAAAACATACGGTACAAAAAAGAGTTCCGGTCGGCCGAAAGCAGTAAGCAATCGCGGAAAACGTGCAATTTTAAAAGAAGCTTCGAATTCTTCGGGAACATCACGACAAATTGCTAAAGCAACTGGCGTACACACAAATATGCGTAATGTGCAAAGGATAATAAAAGAATGTCCGCACTTAGTTCGAATGAAATTGAAAAAAAAACCACCTTTAACCGCTCAGCATAAATCAGAGCGTTTGAAATTTGTTCAAGAGCATATACATTGGAGAAAAAAGTGGCATCGTGTTATTTTTAGTGATGAAAAAAGGTTTAATCTAGATGGGCCGGATGGTTTCGCACACTATTTTCACGACCTGCGGAAAGAAGAAAGGATATTAAGCCGCAGACACATGGGTGGCGGAGGAGTAATGCTTTGAGCCGGAATTGGGTATCGAGGAGTGACCGATGTAAAATTTATAAACAAAACTATGAATAGCAAAATTTATATAGATTTGATAGACGAACAATTAACTAAATTCGGACAGACAATTTCCGGGGAAAATTGTATATTTCAGCAGGATAATGCAAGTGTACATACTGCGAAATGCGTTAAGCAGTACTTTGAGCAAAACAAAATTAGTGTCTTAACGTGGCCAGCGAGATCGCCAGATCTCAACATAATTGAAAATTGTTGGGCACAACTAGCAAGGCATGTTTATGAAGGCGGAAGATAATTCCAAAGCCTTGCACATTTAAAAACGTGCATAGAACAAAGATGGACAAAAATACGGCCAAAATATATTAAAAAACTTTTTAAGTCACTTCCGAATCGTATGTTGGCTGTTCTAGCAAATAAGGGAGGCCACACAAAATATTAAACATAATGTTATATATTTTATGTACGTAAATCACGTATTTTTTTGTATATGTGCCATCATTTTGTCGTACCAATTTTTTGTTATTTTTTGTTTCCATAAACAAACGGACATTTTCTTTAATTTTATTGTTTGTAATGTAGTTTATTTTGAAAAAAAAATGTATAAGTAGATTTATTATGTCCAAATGATGAAAACATTGAATTTTCGTGGTGTGCCATCTTTCTGTCGCGGAGTGTAGACCGAAACGGAAAATGTCTGGCACTATTTTTAATATGTTTTGGTTAGATGTTTATTAGATATTGTGATACAGTATTAGGATAAGATTAGCGTCTCACTTACCGAGTTTGTTAATCCTAATTTATCAATTAAATTAGGAAAGAGAAACAACGTATATAAGTTTGGCTTAATTTTCTAAGAATATGTAAAATGTTAATGTGCTTTTAGGTCGAGGGTTACGAAAAGTACATACGAGAGTGCGAGGAACGAGAATTGGAAGAACAGAAATTGCGGGCTGATGATGCGCCGATGGACCCGTCAATGGCAGAGCAATGGAAAGAGCGTAGAGAATGCCTTGAGATGTTAAAAAGGGAATTAAACAAAGTGCACGAGACCAAAGATCCGTTAGATTTGTATGATTACTTAGAAGAAATTGATGGGAAGGAACAGGATGCCAGTATTACAGAGATACAAGACGATATTTCCAAAGGCGATTGCAAAGATAAAGTAGACAAACAAATAGTTAATTCAGATCGTAAAAAAATTAAGTAATTGCATTTTTTGTGGCTTTTTTAAAAATACTGTTACTATTGATAAGCAATGAGGAATTGATAAAGGTTTTATAACTATCTACACGAATTGAAGATAGTTGTCAAGTGCGTCGTTTTTTTATAGTTTGATATCTGTGATGTAATGATGATCAAGAATATGTTACGTGATATTTAATTACCTGTTATCCTGTATAAGATATAAATTTAATTGGCAACGACAGGGTTCTACCACGAAGGTGCGACCATTGTATTACAATTGCTAAATATTTGAAAATAGGTATAAAAAATAATAATTTCGGGTTTTTAAGCAATTAGAAGACACTTTACTATAAATCTAAATAATCGTCACGAGAAATCGAAATTTCTTGTGAGAGTACTTATTGTCAGACAACGTGGTGCTTGAGGGTAGTGAAAGATGAACAGTGATTCGTTGCTAAATACCTCAGGGTTGATTAAACATGAAACGAAACAGATAAAAACGCGATAGTAAGGGAATGACTAAACCACAATGTTACAATGAAAATATTGTAGTAGGAAATTTCGATTTCTTTCGTAATTACTAGCTAAAGTACACGTTGGCTTTTTGTATAACTGTTTCATATAAATTTTATATAACAATTAACGATTATATTTAGAAGAATTACAACCTTTGCCTCAAACTTAGTAACTACCTTGTCATAATCGACTGACAACATTTCAAACTGTATCAACACAAGACTTGTATATGGCATATGTTTCATCAGCAACTACGCAACTGTATTTTGTTCAAAAAGTATTATAAATTGTCGTAACTAATATAAATCTCTATGTACAAGATGTTTGTCAACGGACGCATATGGCGAAATGTTTGCAACTAAAGTACTATAGCAGTTGTGTTTTGAAGTTATTGTCAATTAAAAGTATCTCTGAACATGCCTAATGGTGCATGTGACTTAGGTCAGGGAAAGCGTTCTTCATAAATTTTCACTTGCAAAGAAAATTCCAGCGAGATATGAATTTAATTAAGTAAGCAAGTTTGAAATGGAGCAATAATCTGTGTGTTTGTTTAACCTTGGATAATTAACTTTTCTTAAAAATGACGTTCGAAACATTTAAATCTCGTGATGTTGGACGATCCATTTATGCCACGGATTATACATATTTGTTACGAATGTTTCAATTAATAAATGTGACACCAAATATGACATTTGAATTTTGTTTATGCTATTCTCTTATGAGGTAAAATATTTTTTTGTTAAATAAGACAACATTCTATTTGTGTGTTTAGTTAATGTCATTCTTTTAATGCTCAGTAATAATATTACTCACGGTCAGGATTAAAGTTCAACTTAGGTTTAAAATATCATATCTTTTGCGGTAAACCGCTTATCAAAATTTCGAGATGAAGCTTTAACTATTGCTTCATCAGAGACAGTCGCAAATCTTTATGTTTTTATGTCTTTGTTGGTAAATTACCACAATTCATGCAAAAAGTAAAGCTGCCAATACAGTTCCTTTCAATATTGTTACAGAAAATTGCATTTTCTAGTTTTATATTTTCCCTGTTTTGTTGCCAAATGTCTTGAGTACGATTGTATTATACTGGGCGGTCCAATAACTTTGATCATTTTTAACATTTCCGTTGTTTGTAATAATATGAAAAAAATTGATGTGTATATATATACAGATATATGAGACGCAGCGATTTTTTCACGTTCAAAACCATTTCAAAGTCATGGTGTGTAGGTCGTTGAACTCATCTTGATGCCGACTACCATATCGCGTTATAAAAAGTACATGTTAATGTGCAAAAAATACGATAATTTTCAAAAAACCATTAGTGACTTTTGCAGGATTTTATCACTATCAGATGCTCGTCTTAAAACCATGTACATCCTATTATTGCTCACATTCAATAGTAGTGGAATTAATTTAGGTGCTCGAGTTAAAATCAACACCCTGTGTGGATATATATATTGATATAGGTACAGTAATTGAGTCAAGGTCAAGGTGATTTTGAAATCTCCGAAACACCTTCATCCATATAAAAATATTTGCATCACAATATTTTCCTTTTTATACCATGCCAGTTTTCTATAGATCATTTTTCCATATCATTACCAATAATGGAAATATTCAATGTGGTCAAAGTAATTGGACCACCCTGTATATGAATGAATTATTTGATCAAGTTGTATTACAATTTGTAAGTAAAATACTTATAACATGTCTACCTTAATCTGAACAGATGAATTTATGCAATATTAATCACAGTTTTGCAAGATATTATTGATGTATTCTTTCGTAGTTACTTTGTTGTCTGTTTGATTTCCATGTAGGGACACGAAAGCGTTCTATAGAAAAAGAATATGTATTCATTTTATCGTCTACAGTCTGTAGTCTATAGTATCAATGTATTGGATTGGAGCTAAAGTTCGTAGCGTTTTTAAATTAAAACTCAAACGCTAAATTAAGATATTTATTCATAGGTTTATTCAATAGTAATTATCTCAAAAGTGGCAGAAAATAATATAACAGAACGAAAACTATGTTATTGAAAAAATCTATGAATAAGTATTTCAATTTTAATTTCAAAACGCTACGAGGTCATTTGAAGCAACATTTTTTCTTTGCAAAAATGTCCCCTTGTTAAGGAGTTGTTAACGAAAAACGGACCAATCAGAGCACGGCCACGGCGCACGATGGCAGCAGGATCCATTGAGCGGGAGCGTTGGTATTGCGCTGGGGTGATACAGCCCTAGTAGCACAATAATATTAGATAGATATTTTTTTCAAACATTGGAAAAATATTTGTTAAGCCACATTTTTTCATATGAGAAAAATATTGGATCTGAATATTGTATACATGTACAAGAAATATAAATTGAATGTTTAAAAAGTATAAGCTAAATATTCAGAAGATATAAACTAGACATTTAAAAAATATAAAGTAAATATTTAAAAAATG
The DNA here is from genome assembly GCA_913789895.3 of Seladonia tumulorum. Lineage (NCBI taxonomy): Eukaryota > Metazoa > Arthropoda > Insecta > Hymenoptera > Halictidae > Seladonia > Seladonia tumulorum. The sequence continues at coordinate 5,166 of CAJYYF030000043.1, forward strand.
TGAATTCAATATTTAAAAAATATAAATTCAATATTTTACACTAGAATGACCAAGCATTAAATGCAACTGGCATACATTGCCTTATAATAACAACAAAATAAGATTTGTTTAGATTTCGTATTAGTTTTGTTTAAATATCTACTTCGATAGAGAAGTTTATTAAACAATTTTCTCATGGAAACATATTTATAATTTCACTATCTCTAAAAGAAAAAATTAGGAGGAAGTCATTTTGGCCCATCCGGTAGTTCTAGGGTTAAATAACATTCAATCAAATTTTCAAATTTAAGAAAAAGTTATAACAAAAATTAGAAACTATGAATATGTATTACTTTCTGCGCACTGCTTCTTGAGGGAATATATTACGGGAAAAATGTTTTTTTCATGATATTGAATAAATATTATATGTATATTAGGAAAAAATATTCTACTTCTAATATGAAATAAAGATTCATTTAATATTTAGAAAAAAATATTTTTCTCGTAACATGAAATAGATATTTTCTGAATATTTAAAAAGAAATATTTGTTACTTAATATAAAATAAATATTGTATGTATATTTGAATATTAAAAAAAGATTGAATCTCTTTTTAATACTATGTGAATGTGTATACAATATTTTGTGCTACTAGGGAGTGAACAAGAGAAAAAGCAAAAATTAATTTATAATAATTAGAACTCACTTTTTCAGCCGTAAATGCACTTGCTGCTTAAATGTTTGTCACTGGGCCATTCGAAGACGAACTGCTCAGCTGACTTCAGGTATACGGCAATGCTGAAAACTAAGGGACGTACGATCAGGTCAACGAACTGCATACCTGTTGGTGGATAGTAGATATACGACAACCTAAGGGATGTGCGATCAAGTCAACGATCCTGACTTTCACTTTTTTATCGATAAATTAATCGAATGATTATTTGCCACAGATACCGTGAAATGCTTTCACACTTACGATTACTGTTCACAGTTACCAACACATAACAATAATTGCAGTATCACTTGCATTGGAGCACAAATCACAACAATCAATTAATGTGATCACTAGACTGCGAATTTCATGCATTTGTAGCAAAAATGAGTAGATGCACTTTAAACCAGTAGAGAGATCGAAGTAATTTAAAAACACCAACTTACTATGGTAACTATTGACATTAGGGACTTCCTCACCGATTTTAATGACCTTGAAATATGTTGTCAAGGTCATCAAAATCGGTGAGGAAGCCCATGATGTAAATAACCCATACTATTACCCTTACCCTTACTATTTCCAACTTCTTAAAATGATTAAAGTGAGAGTCCAATATCTGTTTGGCTCCTGTCCATTGCAATAGCAGCAGCCAACTTTCATTGTGCACAATAATCCGCAGTCTAATGATTAGTGTAAATATGATTATTGAAAACACACATATTAGCAACCGCGAGCTTCGAATTGATAAGTGTTTGAGATGACCCTAGTAGCACAAAAATATTAGATAGATATTTTTTTCAAATATTGGAAAAATATTTCTTAAGCCACATTTTTTCATATGAGAAAAATATTGGATCTGAATATTGTATACATGTACAAGAAATATAAATTGAATGTTTAAAAAATATAAGCTAAATATTCAGAGGATATAAACTAGATATTTAAAAAATATAAAGTAAATATTAAAAAAAAGGGAATTCAATATTTGAAAAATATAAATTCAATACTTAAAAAACATTCAATAAAATTTTCAAATTTAAGTAAATATAACAAAAATTAGAAACTATGAATATGTATTACTTTCTGCGCATTTCTTATACATGTATACAATATTCAGATCCAATATTTTCCTCATATGAAAAAATGTGGCTTAAAAAATATTTTTCCAATATTTGAGAAAAATATCTATCTAATATTTTTGTGCTACTAGGGTATAATATTAACTACTTGCTCAACTTATTTTCATTGTAAGGAAATATTTGAAATACAAAATAAAAATATTTCATTTTATCTATCTGTATATTTACTATATACCAAATCATTAATGATCGTTAATATATGTTGCAAAATATGATAGAAAACCTTGTATCCAATGTTCCAGATACGAATACTAATCCTACATTATAAAATACTAACTTAAAGTGTACTTACTTCTGAATCTTCTTCCTCCGTCGGATCCACAGCACACAATTATTGACTCAGGGGAATAGACACACACGACACACACGCACGAACAACACACACGACACACACGCACAACACAGTTTATAAAATCGTGACAACGAACGAGAAGATGTCACTCCGACCACGAACAAAATGATACTGCGATTTTAACAATGATCCCTTCCATGGAGGGGGTACGGTCAGGTTATCCTAGGCAGGTTAAACGCTGAGGGTCTATAAAAACTAGATACAAAACCAAGGTAAACAAATTATGGCGGGGCGCCGACCCTATTTCCCGGAATTCCTTGTTTTCGTTTCAAACGTCCTTGGGTCCGAAGCGGTTAAAATCGCAGTATTATTTTTTTGTTCGTGGTTTTATTCGTGATCTTCTCGTCTGCTGTCACGATTTCGTTAAGTGTGTTGTGTGTGTGTGTTGTGTGTGTTGTTTAGTGATTGTTGTTCAATATTATTCGGACCTATTCTCGTGAGTGAATAATTGTGTGCTGTGGATCCGACGAGAAAAAATATTTTTCTCGTAACATGATATAGATATTTCAATATAAATATGGAAAATATGGAAAAATTCCACGGCATCTGTTTAAAATAATCATACGATTAATTTATCGATAAAAAAGTGAAAGTCAGGGTCATTGACTTGACCGCACATCCCTTAGGTTGTCGTATATCTACTATCCATCACCAGGTGTGCAGTTCGTTCACCTGATCGTACGTCCCTTAGTTTTCGGCATGCCGTATACCTGAAGTCAGCTGAGCAGTTCGTTTTCGAATATCCCAGTGACACACATTTCGAAGCAGCAAGTGCATTTACGGCTGAAAAAGTGAGTTCTAATTATTATAAATCTCTTGGTCCGTGATTGGTCCGAGTTTTTCAACGGAAAATGTCGCTTAAAATGACCTCAGAAACCACCCATTTCACGGATTTGATTGAATTTGGGACACCCTGTATACATATATTATAGTCTGTAAAATCTTTTATACAGACATGATAATTAATACAGTTACCATACTTTTGAATGTCGGTTAGTAACAAATACAGACGCGTACAATTTTATTCACATAAATTTTAAATATCACTTTCATATTTATATCATACGTATTCTAAATGTACAAGCAACATGAAATTCTGATTGGATAAATTATGACTGATTATTGAAAATATTGTGCTAATGTTAAATTTGCAAGTATTATAAAAAGTTTATCATACGTTTGATAGTATTTTTGTAGAATAAATGCACAGTTTTTCATGTATATATATAAAACTTCAATGTATTAACTAGGTGGACAAATTTTCATCCGAAATAATAATTCATGGTTAAACAGATATCATAATTTTTTCAATAATTTGATTACTTCAATTCTAACAAGTCATGCAACGTGTAATGCCAGATTTTTTTAGAGAATTCGTTTTTTAAATTCAATTATATTACACTTTATTTTAATATATGTGAAATATTACTAACTGTAGTATAACGCGCCCTTTTTCTGCGCAAGTTTATAAAGTGTGAAAGGTATTAGTTTCTGTCAATCATTTCAGGGGTTTTCCTTTAATTCTTCACTTCCTGAATGGAAATTTTGCTGAATGGAATTTAATTTAATATAAATAACGCAGTTTAAAACAATTTTTGAGCAATTTAAAACAAATTTAAAACATTTCAACGCTAATTAGAAAATCGACTTGTCATATTACACGACGTAATAATTATATTAGTGATTAATATTTGATGAATATTTTCCGCAATTATTTATCCGTGTGAAAATTTTGTTCATTCATTTAAAACTATGTATATTCAACGTTCCGATGTATTACATGTTTGTATTATTAAAATTATAAATACATATTGAAAATTATAAACAATTTTCTCGTATATTTTTGAATAATTAATTTTCGAATCATTTTAGCTGTAGTTCATTTGTAAAATTCATTGAGGTTACATGTTATTGTCGTGTAATGAATAAAAAATGTCTGACACACACCCACACACACTATACATATTCTTATTAGTGCAATATAATAGTATAATGCATAGAATATGTATACAATATTAATAAACAAATAGTATTTCATGTACCAAGAGAAAGTTGTCCAGTTCACTAAATTATTTTTAATTAAATACCTTCAAAGAACAACTAGTCTGTATATAAAGTTTTAACAGAGCAGAATAAGAGATTTAGGCTTTAAACTGTTTGAAATCATTGGTTTTACAACTTATTAACATTTTTAATATTCAGCATATTACCTCCCAGTAAGTGACTAATACTTTAGTTATTAAATTCGGTTGAACAAGTAAATGTTTGTCTGGCAAATGTGACGTGGCCCGAGTAAAACACTGGGAATGGAGCAATGTAAACAACAAACAGCTTTCAGATATAAATAAATTGAACTATAAATATTTTATAAGGAAGAAGAAGGTTTACTATACGACACTAGAGCAGTTGTTTAACAAAAAACAACTAGTTGTACAAACCTATACTTTTTATTCCTTAAAACTTTGAAAGTGTTTACTCGAGACATACCACTTTTTTCGAATTGGCGTGCAGCATAACGTAAACCAGGGATGGGCATTTTTGTCCAAATTGAAAAATGATCGTCCCCACCATAGCGCCCACTGTCCTCTTCCAGCAAATGACATTACCGTGTGGCAACGAAAATGCGAGACACCAGCGAACGCACGAAGGTGCGCGCCGCATGAAAGAAGTTGATGGGGGAAGCAGGTGATTGAGGGGCCCCTACCATGCTCGTCGCTGACGTAAACACTTAATTAATCAATTGACACAAAATTTTATACACATACAGCGGTGGACATGTACTTATGAACACAACTTTAGCTAAAGTTTCAGTAACTGTATGGTAAAAATCATATTAGGTGTAATCATTTTCATTTGTAGTTAGAAAGTATAATGTATGTAATGCTTTCCTAAATATTTATGATGTGCCCAGGTCAACATAACTCGAAATGCTGGGGTTTGCAATGTTTACCTACGCCACAGCGACGGACACATACTTATAAACGTCCGACTGTCGGGCTTTCTTACAATGTAAACAATCGACATTCAGTTTCTGTTATACACCGTCGGAGCTTGTTATGCAGCCATAAAGCATATAGAACTGCATAAAACCACCGACGAGACATATTTAAAGACTGTCAGCCTTACGGGAGGACGTGTCTCTTGAAAAATACGGTGCACAATGGGGTATTTGGCCAGTTTAGCGCGCCAAAAAAGTCAAAATTTTTAGTTTGTTCAAAATGACTGAAACTTTTTTCTCGTGTACCTGAAAATATATGCGATTAATATACAATAATATTTTTCTATAAATAGTACTATTTAGTAACATATAGACACTTGAAAGTGACATATTCTCGTGACCAAGAGAAGGGTCAAAAAACATGTGTTAAACAAATGATTCTTTTCACAAGTTTGGTGTATGGAATCGGGATAAAAAAATTTCTAGGATGTAAAGGAAGGTATATAAAGTAATTTTATAGCTTTTTGTTCTAAACGCTTCGGTGGTTTTGATAGAATAAACAATCGAAAATGGTACAATTTTTTTTCAGAAAGTTAAAATGTATTATGTAATAACTTTTTTTCTCCGCAAAACACCTCTCTAATTTTTTTTGAGGTTTTTCAGTAGACATTGCTTTACAGAATCCTGAAGAGTTTAGGTGCAACAGAGTGCCACAAATGGAGAAATTTAACTTTTTGTGCGATACATATCAGTATGGCATGAATCGACCGTATAACATATGACTGATAATGATGAAATAATTGATCTGTAGGATATAGATATTTGGAGGTAAATGAAGGAGAATGAATGTCACCATTGCTAAAATATTTAGTTTATATTATTGGAAAATTGTCAGAGGAGGCGTCAGAGGCGAGAAATAAACAATTGCGCAATTATAGAGAAGAACATACCAGAAAATTTTCAAGGAAGGAATGTAATTGCGATGTGATCAATCGATTGTTACCGAGTTCCGATCCTTTCATCACAAGCAATAGAAAATTCCACAAAAAAGCGAAAAAGAATTTATCACCAGACGTTATAGACATGCTTGTACCCTCCGAAGAAATTAATTACGACAGTGTAGTTCCTCATCTAATATTTCCATAGAGTCCGAAGATTCGAATTTAGAATATTCCTTATAATTTATTTTATAAATATTGTATAATTGTAATATTGTATATTGTATAGTTGTGTTTCGTTGTAAATAAACTATGATTTTGATATTTAGACTTTGTGTTTAAATTTTTACCACGGCTACGCGTGAAATTTGTTTGTAATAGCAATTTCTCTAAATCTGACAAAAAAATGTTTCAAATAAAAGTTTAACAGTATTAATAAACGTATAAATTGCAATACAAAAAACATTTAAAAAAATTTGTTTAAAAGAAAAAAACAAGATCGCTTCGATTTTTTAAACATTAAACTGTATTTTTGATTTGATAATGTTGTAGCTGGTATTAAGACGAATTCAACGATATATAATATTATGACCTTCACATTACTAATAACGTCGTAATAGTTTTGGCGCGCTAAACTGGCAAAATACCCCACTGTGCGGTGTCTTCTACCGCCCTCTAGAATAGATTTTGGCTGGAGTAAGAAACAGAAGGCCAACTACGGTATTTCGTCGGTGCAGAAGACCACTAAGGAAATTCTCGTCGGCGAGAAGGTGAATCATCACGGAACCATATCGATTATTTATTACCAGAGAGGATATCTGTTATTACTTATTACATTCTCCGACGAACGTATTCGAATTAAACAGATATATTTTTAGTGTTGCTTTCTAAGACGTAAAATATTAAAAGTAAAACTAATATCAAGGACAAAAAATTCCTAGAAATATTGTACGTAAGAAAGTATTAAAGCATAATTTAACGATAGCACAATTTGTAATTTAAAAATATTTCATAAACAAGCATTATTTCCTTACACTTTTTTTTATAGTTAATTGTTCCCAGAATCGATCTGTGGGAACAGAAATATGTTGAAAACCAGGATAACCTTCATTTGACATACTATTTCGAATAATAAATAGTTTGAGAGAGAATTACGTGGATGAATTAATATAACTTTGAATTTAAAAACCTTTTTTGCACGTCATTCGGTAAACCAATTCTTCGAATTGCTCGAGAAAGGTCTGGTCGTTTTGACCAATTTAAAAAAAGTTATACAGCTTTGAAAGGTGTTCGAATAGCTTTGTGAGCCTGTGTATATGGGTTTTTTTCTATGTGCGTATGGTTACAGAGTCGGCAAGACGGCAAGGCGGCTATAAGAGAGAGAGAGTGTAGGCCGGAAATTATTGCGAATAAGTTAATTATAAATTAGTGTATACCTGCGAACAATTTGCAGAAAAACAGTCAATATGTGACAGTGTAAATTTATGGGCGACAAGTGAGAACCTTGATTTAAATATAAGGGAAATAGCATCTAAAATAAAAAAAAGGCGGCACAGCGACCCTCGTAAACAGGTAAGAACCTGCCTTTGTCACGTAACAATCGACGCGCCTACCCTTTGCGCCGATCCCACTTTTGACGCGTCGCCGATTTTCCGGGAAGTCCCCAATATTCGGGCCTTCGGTCCCCCACCGCCACTCTTACCCTCGCGGCCGCGACTTCAGTTTGATAACGAAAGTGAAAGTGAGTGGTTGTGTGTGACGTGCATCTCCGAACCACCCTCGTCCTTGTCAACCGCGTCGGTTATCAGTGACACATATAAAGGATATATTACGACGCAAGACAAGGACCTTTACGTGGTACGTACCGTTTCTATATTTTATCATTCGCTAGAAGTCAAGATTATTTATCGTAATTTTTATTAAAATTAATACCGTGCTCAAGTGAATTATTTATTTTTAATTTTTAATTTATTTCATTCTAATTTATTCTCGAATCGTGTTGCCTTCTCGCGATAATTTACTGTTGCGTCCTGTCGATAAATCAAGTTTGTTTAATTTTGACTTTGTATTCAACTTGGATTATTTATTTTCTATTAATTTGGATGTATTCTTTGACGGCTGGTCGATTGAAATTAATCGAATTTGTTCTTTATCAGTCTTTATCATTCGCTAGAAGTCAAGATTATTTATCGTAATTTTTATTAAAATTAATACCGTGCTCAAGTGAATTATTTATTTTTAATTTTTAATTTATTTCATTCTAATTTATTCTCGAATCGTGTAGCCTTCTCGCGATAATTTACTGTTGCGTCCTGACGATGAATCAAGTTTGTTTAATTTTGATTTTGTATTCAACTTGGACTATTTATTTTCTATTAATTCGGATGTATTCTTTGACGGCTGGTCGATTGAAATTAATCGAATTTGTTCTTTATGTTACAGCACCTGAGGGGAAAAATAGGCTTCGATACGAAAAGGATATATCGATAGCCAGGTTCGAGATACGATTTCTTCGAGCAGGAGAGAATATGTGAGTACCAGCAGTATATGTTACTAATTAAACTTAGTTATTGAACATTTTATATTATATTTCAATTGTGTTATTTTTCAAATAAATTATTTTCCAAACGTGGTATTTCTCAAACATGCTATTTTTCAAATATGGTATCTTTCAAATGTGCTTTTTTTTAATATGGTATTTTTCAATTGTGCTATTTCCAAATGTGCTTTTTTTTTAATTTGCTATTTTTCAAATCTGTTGTTCTTTCCTAATTTTTTTTTTTTCATGGACTAATGTAAAATTAACATAGAGTGGCGTATAAAAATTCAAGTGCACGGGAGCTTTACATAATATAATATTTATTAAATTAACGTCACGAATAACAATGCACACTGGTCGCGTTTTGAGCAAATTTAGAACTCATAGTGAAGTTTTTCGATTATTTAATTCAAATGACAGTAGTTTCCAAAGTGCTATTTAATCGCGGTTCGACCTTTTTTTAATATTTTTTTCATGAGTCAATTACGTGAATTATTTGTTGATTCATTTGCATTTTATATATTTGTCGTATGTTTCTAAACGAATTTTAATCTATATATCTCATATTTATATTTTACAGGCTACCTTAACTCGAGGAAAACAACATTGAATATTACGTTAGCCACCCTTGTGTTCGATATTTTTAAAAGTTGCATATAGTAGAGAAGTCCGATCGAGACGGTGGAGGTCCGCACCTACTCTTCAAGTAGGGGTGACCTCGCAGCTTAAGGGGGCCGGCACGAATTTGACCTTGACTTCTGTCCATATACATTTACGTGTAAAAAAAGTTTACAAACTGACGCTTCAATATAGCAACGAGCAGTTTAAAAGTGGTCAATTATGATTCCTAAAAGTCCTAAAATTGTCTGTGCAGAGCCCAAATTGCGAATTTCTACCTCATCGTGGAGTAATTTGTAATATTCTGCCGAAAATTCGCTTTCTGAAGAAAGTATGACGTCACAAGATGGCTGCCGCTGAGAGTTTTTCTTAATTTCGAGAGATTTAGAGTCCATATCGAAAAAAGGGCTCTGCACAGACAATTCAAAGACATCTACAAACACGGTGGTGTGCATTTTTAATTGATTAATTACTTATTAAAGCCGTAATTTGTCAACTAAAAAAGGCACCATTTCGCGGTGCTGTTTACTAGCGCCACGGTCTCTCCGCGGCAAACACTGTACGTTGCGATAGAATACGGTCGATAATGCAGATCAATAGTACAGGTTTACGTATGTACGATATGTATGCTGACGAATATTGCAAATTACACGACTCTGAGGCAGAAATTCGAATTTTGGCCTCTGCACAGACAAACCTTGAACCCTTGGGAAAGACAATTGACCATTTACAAATTGCCCATTGCAATATTGGAGCGTTAGTTTGAAAACTTTCTGACCCTTGCACGTTTCGCTTCGCATCGTGTGACGTCATGCTTGCTTCGAACGACACGCGACAGGCCGTATGCTGTCGAATATTGCAAATTACTCGACTATGAGGCAGAAATTCGAATTTTGGCCTCTGCACAGACAAAGCTTGAACCCTTGGGAAAGACAATTGACCATTTACAATCTGCTCATTGCAATATTGGAGCGTCAGTTTGAAAACTTTCTGACCCTTGCACGTTTCGCTACACATCGCGTGACGTCAGGCTTGTATCGAATGACACAAATCGAAAAATCTTCTTTTTCTGCCAAATAAAATATTTTCGACCCTTCGGGTCACCGATTCGGTTGAAACTTTACACACTTATAGATCTCGTTCTCCTGTTCACAAATATATACCATTATAGGAGTAGATGGCCAATAGTTTTCGAGACATTGACGAGTTTCATTATTTTGTATGTAATGCCGTATTTTTTCCAGATTGTCAGGAGAGTCGTTTTGGCGTGACACTAGCGAGTCTAGTTTAGTGCCGGACGACCAGGGTTCGAATCCTGTCGACCAAAATGCTTTTTTTTTTAATTTCATTATGTTTTATCATTGCACATTTATATTATTCAATTACAAATAACATGTATTTATTTTGTAACAGAAGTAGAATATGGAAAGACCGTACTTGTTCAAAAAAGGTAGATGAACTTATGTCACATCACATAAACGTAATAGTAACTTGTTGAAAATCCGGAAAATTAACACAAAATATTTATGAAGAATTCTTAAAATTTTATATATATATATTTAATATATAAATTACTATTACTATTTAATTACTATTGATTATTATTTAATATATAATAATAGTAAATAATCCTGTTGTTAGAAAATAAATACATGTTATTTGTAATTCAAAATGCAATTTAATGGAATTAATAGTATAAATATGCAATGATAAAACATAATGAAATTAAAAAAAAAATGCATTTAGTCGGCAGGATTCGAATCCTGGAATCTCCTTGTAAATATCGGAAAGAATTAGAATTGTTTCATGCTGTGCGTGTAACTTGAAGCGTTCAAATATTTAATTATTTTTATTGTGATTGTGTTCTATATAAATATACGTTTATATACGTATATAAAACTTCTCGGTAAACTTTGGAAATCGCTATAAACTTTTATTTAAATATTATATAATATTATTCAAGTTTATTTTACATTTAGTTTTTAGTTGTATATTTGTATTTGTTTGTTTGTTGACTTCAGATTCGACATCATTCAGATTCGTAAAAAAAATATGATAAATTTTGTTTAATTTTTAATGCGGGGTAATAAAAACTGCAGGGGTAATGTGACAACGAGTCCTGCCTATATCTACGCGCCCGTGGCAATGTATGTGTTAGCATGTGTTGGTCGGCTGAATCGGGCTCATGAGGCAGGAATCAGTTTTACGAAACTCTTGTACATTTACGAGTTTGATGACATGGCAACAGTGAGGCGAAGGATATGTGGCAACCATGTCTAGTCGCTAGCTTTCTCTCTCAATTTTCGTTTCTCTCTTCCGCTACTACTCAATCTTCTTACCGATACGTCGTAGACGCGACGTAGTTCCACACAGAAAATTTTAACCATTCCACAATCTGTTTTCCCTACTCGCCGTTCGAGGACCATCGCGAGAATGGCGTGACAGTCAAGGTCAAATTCGTGCCGGCCCCCTTAAAGACCGCGGCGCACCATCTCTGGCAGATAATGCCAGCGTTACTAGGCCTCGGTCTATACTTAAAGCGGCCAGCTCGTGGAGTGTATACTCGCGAGTTGGAATCACGTTTTAAGCGAAGGGGCGCATCTGTCCTGGCGTTACGACGTCCAGGCAGGTGGATGGTGTCGCCTCGCGTAAGAATCCGGGGTTGATTCTATGGGCTTGGAAACCCAGTCGCTAGCCGTCTCGTTTCGCCTCTACCGAATTACATAAAATTTGTTCATAATGCACTTTGAATATATTGAAAACAAGGGCAGTAAGACTAACGTAATACAACGCATCGTAGTGCTGTCTTCAAGGGGGAGAGAATGTAAGTATCAAAAGACATATATTTCCAATTAAACGATCTTATTGATGGAATTGTACGAACCATTTTTTAACATCTTGTTCCTTTTTTTGATTCCAGAACGATTCCAGAACGATTCCTAACGCAGCTTTCGCATCCCCCCAACAAGTAGTAAGTACACAAACAACTGTCTTTTTTATTACTACAATTGATTAGTAGTTGATTTTTTGACGAGTGTAGTGACCGTGGAAAATGCCAGGCGTTTTTCGCGGGTAGTAATCTGTTTCCTAGGTAGGTAGGGTCTTTTTGTACGTCGCGTTCTTTTTTTAAATGAAATAGTTTCGATAATGGTATCACCAACTTTCGAAAAGATAAAAATCTTCCGTAATTTGGTATACCAATAACAAGAGTAACTTTTTATTATCAAAATAATTATTTATCTTTGAAATATATTTGAAATGAAATAAAGTTGCTGTTTAACTTTAAGATAATTATTGATTTTTTAAATTCATTTAAAATTCAATACAGATCGTTTCTTAAAATTATTTCGAATTGCTCAGAAGCACTGGGTCTCTTGCGTACAAAAAGACGATTCGCGACGGATAGATCCTCGAGACAAAGCAAAATTATCAATTTAACTTGGATTATTTTCTCGAGTACATTACATTTAGTATAGTACTCTTTCAATAGTTTCGAAACTTTGCTTTGTTGAAAGGATCGACCGAGGGTTCTTTAATATTTTATTAATAATTTCAAATCATTAAATTAAATTAATTAAAATCTTTGTCTTTTTGCTTAACGATTAATGTTTTCTATTAATTCTTTGAATTATTAATGATCTTCAAATACCTTTAAATTTCGATTCAATTTTTTTTTTGCAAGTTTGTATAAATATTAGCCCGTATACTAATGAATTCTTTTAGTTAGGATTTTCAGGATATTGAGGTTCCCTGTTCGTTGCTCAAATCCTTTCGCGTGCCCAGGTGCTACTCGGGAGGGTGAGAGCAACGGGCACATGGAATATTGTATTAATAATATATATGTGTGGCGACTGACAATGGCCAGTGTATCGTGCACGACGTATTTTCCACTTGTGTGTGTGTGCGATTAGGCAGTGGAATTGCGTCGGTTCTTTCAATTAGATTCAATAATGCATATTCCTGTCGATCTGTGACATGCTACATAGATCTTCATGGAATATGTTCGCGAGTAGCTTTTCTAAAAACTACGTTTGTAACATTCAGAATTACACGTAGTTCAATTGAGTCTCGAAAATAGTTTGTTATTTCAATTTACCGATTTATATCGCAAAGGTCACTACCATTGTCAGTCGATTTCAGTGAAACTGGTACGTACCTTAACTGTGTTTGTATGAGGTTTCGACGTTAGGGTGTCGGAGGCGTCCCGGGACGTGCTCTCTAGGTATTAGGCTTTTGCACCCTGGCGTCTGAATGGGAATCGTTGAGTGAATGTGTTGGTGTGCTTGTATTTTTTGCCATTTTTTAAATATAGGACTAGGTAGGGTTAGGTAACTTGACTTCTTGGTGTGAATGCTAATTTTAAGTAGGTAGGAGCCGGGGCTGGCTACCGTTTTCTCTTTCGGGTAGGCCGTGATTCGACCGGTAGTCAGTTCCTGGAAGAGCTCGAAGTTTCGTTCTCGAATCGAAATCGAACGAGGCATGACGTTCGATGGATGATTCGTCTTCGATTCTTCTTGCTCGCATAGCTTTTCGCGGACGCGGACGCGAACGGTAAACGCGCGCGGATTAGGACCTCGAAACGTTTCGCACCTGCTCGATTGCACCAGGGGAACGATCGGCTTCTCTCGAGACTTGTGATTCGTCTCGGAAGTCGTCGATCGTTTTCCCTGCGAGCACGTTTAGGGTTTCAGATGTTCGGCGGACCGCGAAGAAAAAGAAGAGGCCCGACAAACTGTCACTCAAGAGGGCAGCAACTGCATGTGTTTTATCGTTACTACCTAGTCACTATACTCGTCAGTAGAAATATTTGAAGTAGTTGTAGAAAAGTAGTTAGTTGCATCAATGGGCAGGCCTCGCCGCCCCAACGATCAGCCGAGATGGGCACATCCGCGATTTGCATTAGCGTTGCGAAGAAAAACACGCGTTGTATTAAGTAATTTTGAACAGAGGATAAAAGTTAGTGTTGCGAAAATAGTCGCGATGTAGATTCTGTATAGTGTTGCGAATTAAATGGTCGCGATTTCGATTTTATTTAATTTTTTTTTTTCAAGATATAAAGATTTCATAAGAATTTTTATAAGTAAAGTAGTCTTTTTTTCAATCCACTGTTCCTTGAATTAGCGTTGCGCAGCAAAAAAGAATCGCGTTTGATTTCGAGTCATTTTCGATATTTCAGGCGCCCATGCTCGAGCTGCAACGAACCCTCCCTGGTGTGGTGCAGGCATTCGCGTTTTCGAATAGAGTTGCGAAAAATCTCAGCGGGTTGAATTAGCGTTGCGAAAAAATAAGAGAATTTTTTTAGTTACCGCTTTTGTTAATGACAAAGTAAAATGGTGGATGAGCCGGGTCTCTTCACCAATAGACTTTGTCACTCCTCCTGCATGCCTCGCGAATCACTTAATAAAAACAATTCTGTTTGAAAAACTAGCGTTGCGAATTTGATATCGCGATTGTCTTAGTGTTGCGAAAAGTACCAACGCGTTGTATTAAGGCGGGATTAACGTGCATTTTGGAAAACGTAAAACCTGAGATTTAATGATTATACTCGCGACCGCGTATATGAAAGTAAATGTTTAACATTGCACAATTAGTTGCGCAATAATGCATACGAACATTGAATTCTAGAGATTTTGTTGTTTAGATTTTCGAGTAATATTGCTCGAGTTCTGTATTTCAAGTTTAAAATTTTTGCTACCGTCGAAATGTGGAGCATGTGTCCACCGGGCCGCTACACGTCGAGAAAAGAAACGTATTGGTACGTTCTAAGATCGCAGTTAGCGCAAAATCACGGTGCACGTTGCTACGTTCGATTCCGCGCGGTGTGTCCTAACACACGATTCGTTTGCCGTTCCAGCAATGGAACATGTGTATCCGTTTTCGTATGACCGTACCATACACAAAAAGAAGACGTATTAAGTTACGTCACCTGTGGTGGTACGCACGACAATGCCATGGTGACCATTGTATTAGCATCTAATGCGATGCGAGCCATGGTGTTGACGTGCCTTACGATGGCGGAAATCACTGTAGGTTCACCTGAACGTAGCGACGTGTACCTTGGCCATTTGATGGTGTGTGAGCGCTAAATGCAAGGAACCTACCTACCACTGCGTTTTACAAAGCATGTATTTTTGAACGTAGTGGTCCGATCGGGTTAGAAGACATACACTTTGTGTATGTATAGCGTATCGAACGCCTCGTCGGCCCGCAAGGTAAAAGACGGGGTATCTTTACGTAGGGATCGCGCAGTAATTTTTTCGATAGAACTTAGTGTTCGTTGCACCATGCATAACTGATTTTGCAATGTTCGAATATGTAATAATAGTAGGGACCGCGAAGTATATTTCCCTACTCGCGTGATATAGTAAGAATTAGATATTCGAATCGATTTAATACGAACGTTTTCCGATATGCAAACGGTAGAAAATCCCCCCTTTTAGAGTTGCGATGATTGAAATGCCGCACTGCACCGAATGACTGCCCCTGATACCTGCAGCCAGTGTGGCTGCCACTGAAAATATCCCCCGCAGCCAATGCTTCCCCATTAGAGTTGCGCATAAAGAAATTAAAGTGCACGGGAGTTTTCGATATCGAATTTAATAAATTAGCGTCGCGCCAATAATGCACTACTCGAGTTTGTTTTAATATATTCACTATTTATTATTTTTTGAAAAGCGTTGCGAAAGAATGATTCGGCTTGATTCCCTCCCCATAAATTCAAATGGCTGCTATCGCGATTCCATTTAGCGTTGCGGAAAAAATGAAAGTGCACGGGAATTTTTTGTTCTGAAAAAAAAAAAATAGTGTTGCGGTAGATTATGCACTGCTCGCGTTGTTTAGGGATATTCAATGTACATTTTTGTAGAGTAGTGTTGCGCAAAACCAGTCCACTCGCGCGTTTGATTGAAATATATCGAGTGGACAACCATTTTCAATATGTATTTTTTTTGTATTTTAAAAATTTTTTTCTTGTGTTAATCCAAGATTTAGTCTGTTTCAGATATTTCATCCCATGACAAGGAAGAGACTGTTGGATTGGTTGTATATTCTGACGTTTTTTTGTATGTGTTGCGTGTTGTGTAGGCTTTCGTATTTGTTGTACGTTGTGCTGTCTGTTGTATTTGTTGCTCGTTGTGTAGTTTGTTGTATTTTTATTTCAGCAAATTTGTGCTAGCCCTCCCCCCCCCCCCCCGCCCCACATAAGTACATGGCCAAAATACTTAAAATACAAAAAAATACAAAAATAAAATACAAAATACAAAATACAAACAAATACAAAAAACAAAAATAAAATACTTGATAAGTAGGAAATAAAAAAAAATAAAAAAATTAGATTCTATACTAGGCAGGTAGTAATTCGGCGGGTAGGCTTTGCAATGAGCTCTTCTTGGTATTCGTTTGCACAGTGATCAAAACTAGAGCACTGTCAAATGTGTATTAGGAAGAGTGGGGACAAAATTACGGCTTTTTTTATTATTTTGTAATTTTGTTAACTTTCCGTCGGGTGGGACGTTGTTGGCCTTGTTCAAACACGGCGGAAATTGCACGCTTTTCGCCATGTCTGAACGACGCCAAATACTATGTGGGTGGGGCGGGTCTCCCTCACAGCAACCTCCACGTGGTGAGACCCGGACAATCGGTGTGATTCTCGATTTAGAATATTTTGTTGAGCAATGATTATACCAATTGCTCTATAAAATATTAAAAATCGACCATCACATCAAGCCAATGGCTGTGATAATGAATTGATTCTTTGACATGATTTCTTCTCGACGTTAGTTTTCAACGAATATTTTTTGTTGAATAATAATTATTTTATGTCGCAATAATTTCCAAATTTTTAAATTCTGATATTACTTTCCAATGTTACTTTCATATTGCCTACATTTATTAACTATCGATTATAAAAAAATGATTACAATGGTCAACAATAAGGAAAATAAAATGGCAATAACAGTGTAATGAAATTGCACAATAAAAAATAATTATTTTGCAAGCCATTACAGAATGCGTTTATTTACAACCGATGTCACTGACATTTGAGCCGTTTATTTTGAAAGTGGCCTAAGTCCATTTATCTTAAAATCGAGATATTTAAGGGTTTGCGTTTCAATGAATTTAAAAATATACGTATAGGACATTAATGAGTCGCACTGCTTAAGTGTATCTAAGGGTGTTAAATTTATAGTTCCTATTAAAATAGTGGCAATTATTAAGTGAATAATACGCGTTTTCTTATCAAGAATGGAGTTAGGCCACTTTCAAAATTAACAACCAGATTCATTATAAAATTTGAAGGTGCCCAAGTCCATTCAACATAATTTAAGATGCTTCAAATTGAAAAAAAACAATACTGAATTTATTTTACATATCCTTAAAACACTTCAGGAACATAATTTATGCGATTCAATTAACTACATAACGTGCAAAATTACAAACATAAATTTATTACAAAACAATTTACTACTCATCTACATTTTGTGCGTGTAAAAGGGATTTGAAGTAATCAAAACCCTAAAACTTCTCAAAAATATTCTTTCTTTCTTTTTCATCGTAATTTTTTGTGCATGCATTCCGACAACGGCAATCTTTGTTTTCGAAAATTTTTTCCGGTACAATATTTCCGGTTTGAGTACAATATCTTTTTCCTGAATTCCGTTTAATCTTTCGCACAGTTTGGATGTGTGATTCATCAATTTTTTCTCTATTGTCATTCATATCTTCATCCTCTGAAGATGAATATTGTTCTATAATTCGGTTTCTTTTTTGATTTTTTTTTAAATCATTACTTACTATTTCTTCTTCACTATCTGAACTAAATAATAGTCTTGTTTTGTTCTTCCCCATGGGTGAAATAATTTCTAAAATTTAATATTAAATTTTAAGTTTTATATTAATTAAACGTACTGGTTATTCAACTAACGCAATTGTCCAAAAACTGAGGTTAAATTGTAAATACTAATTAATTAAAATTACCTTTGTCACTACTTTCCGACATTATCAATAGTAAATATATTATCTTGATTATTTAAGTATAAATGGAGTTAGGCCACTTTCAAACTACACGGTTCGATTATTAAACTAACTCTGAAAACTTATGTGTCAAGAATTATCGTATTTGCTCGGATTATAAGCAACCTGAAATGCTTTACTGATAAATAACATAAAGTTGTACACGTAACCGTGATAACCGGAAAAAACTGAAAAACGGAGTTAGGCCACTTTCAAACTACACGGTTCGATTATTAAACTAACTCTGAAAACTTATGTGTCAAGAATTATCGTATTTGCTCGGATTATAAGCAACCTGAAATGCTTTACTGATAAATAACATAAAGTTGTACACGTAACCATGATAACCGGAAAAAACTGAAAAACGGAGTTAGGCCACTTTCAAAATAAACGGCTCATTTCTTCCGTAGTTCACGAGCAAACGTTCTATGTATTCAGGTAGCGAGAGCGTCACGTTTAGCGATGTTGGTATTTGAGATCAGTGATAGCACCGACGAGGTATAGGATAGACCAATCACCCAATGTATTTTTCTGTCTCACGCTCGGGGGGCTCTAGAGCCCCCTTACCATTCCGTGTCACATCCTACCGTAACGGCCAGAAGCAGTATTGTGGAACCAATATTCTAGAACGGCGCTGTTGCTGATAGAAATTTAAATCTCATGTCGGAGATTCTATAAATGATGAATGAAACAAAGGAATGTTGTGTTCTTTTAATTTCGTTATGCCTGTAACGCGACTGCACCGAAGGAAACATTTCTACGTGAGAAAGGTTATATTCAAGTAAATCATGTGCATACATATACTTGTATAATGTACATGTATGTATAGCGAGCATCAAGAAGCATAAATTCACACTCATTCGGAGGAATTCATATTAAAAACATTATTATGAATTTTTGCTAATATTTAAATATATCATCATTAATGTTACTTTTTTGGTAAATAATCAGCCTAATTATATGTATTTATTTACACTTTATTCCTACACACTTCCTTAACTTCCTTTTCATTCTATTTATGGCGTGTTTGGACTCATTTTTACCAGAAAAATATTTACAATTTATTGTTCGTATTTTCATACCATAACAATAAATTATTGCAAAAATTAGATTTTCATTAGTAAGCAATGCTTATGAGCTTACATTGTTGTGTCCCGTAGCTGCGTGCCTGGCTGACAATAAGCCATTGAAATTCTCAAGACCTCGATCGGAAGAGAGTACGAAAGGCAACATTGTAACGCATTGCCTATTAATAATGAACAACCAGAACCCAACTGTGTTATTATAAAAAATATCGTAATGAAAATCTTATCAGCCGATTCGAGATGTTTTTCTGATAAAAACGAATCTAAATTCGCTATAAATCGGAGAATAACGAAGAATAAATTAATATTGAAAACTCTTATGGAAAACGGTTTCGGTAGTGAATCTTGCCTACTCTGTGACTGGACCATAATCGTGTGACGCCGTCCCACAGGGGAGGGGGGCTATCCCCTCCGCCGACTCGGCCCCCACTCTGACGTAACATCGTCTGAGCTCCCTGCTCGACTGTCCAAAGCGTTTCACCGATTAGCGCGATCGATTCCCGGTTCGGCGAAGCGCACATTTTGCAACAACATTTAAACTGAAGAAGATTTTTAAGATATAGCCGGATCAGATGATGAAAAGTGCCCCCAAACCTTTATATTTAGTTGCACCATGCTCAACAAAAAATTACAAAAAACTTCATGAGTATTCTATCTAATATCATTCACGACTGAGATTTTTTCATCATTTTTGGTCGCAAAATCGATTTTTAAACAAATTCGAAAGCATAAAATTGCCGATTTTATATCAAAGTTTTCAGTTCACCACATTTATGTTATTATGTTAGTTGTATCTCATCGTGATTATTAATGTGAATTTTTTACAGATCTTCCAGATTATGCAAAAATGTTTAAGAAAATTGGATATGTCCAATCATTTGAAAAAAATGCACATTGAAAGTGCTACGTTCTTACTTTTGATTAACATTGAACTAACTTAATTTCTAATTATTATGTTATTACACTGTTGTAATTGTAATTGCACAGGGAAAAAGACCGATGTAGTAGAAAGAACAAGAAAAAAGTGTTTAACGAAAAAAAAATCATTTGATGCGGGATTCGATCCGGGACCAAAATATTCTCACAGCCGAAGACGTTACCGCCTGCGCCAAACGAAACTGATAAAAGTGTTCAATATAACAAAATACACCTATAAAACTGTAAGAAGGTATTGAAACAATTGATTTCGATTTTTTTTTTAACGACGGTGCAATTAATAAAAATTTATAAAAAAATTAAGAACAATAGTTTCAATAACATCTAACTACTTAATTTTGGTAAAACTGGTATCTCTGAAACTTCAATTCGAAATGTGCACTTTCGTCAAATGATTGGGCACATTCAATTTTCTTAAACATGTTTGCATAATCTAGAAAATATATAAAAAATTCATATTAATAATCACTATGAAACACAACTAACATAATAACGTAAACTAGCAATTTTATGCTTTCGGAATTTTGTTAAAAAATCGTTTTTGCATCCAAAAATTATGAACAAAAATCTCAGTCATGTATGATATGTGATTGAATATTCATGAATTTTTTCGTAATTTTTTGTTGAGCATGGTGCGATTAAAAATTAATTTGGTTCGCAGGCACTTTTGACCATCTTATCCGGCTTTATCTTAAAAATCGACAAAAAAAATTACTTAAAAAATATAGAACATATTTCAGCATACGACATTAAATCCGATTAAAAAAAAAAATTTCTCGGTCAAATTTCGCAGATCTTTTTTAATTTAAAAATTGTAGCAAACTGTGCCTTTCGCCGAACCGGGAATCGATTGCGGTTCAAGCGCTTGAAGTTTTGGTGGGCCGTTCTGGCGGAGGAGTTCACCCCCCCCCACCCCTCGTGCCACGTGGGAAGGCAACCCATGATTCTTGCATCACGACTGGAGCCTGATCGAGCTCGATGAATGCGGTAGTGTTCGTACGTGTCGTACTATTGCGTTTATCGTTTATTTTCTCACTGCAAAGGCGCAAGAAATTAATACAACTACGGTCTGAGTCAGTAGTGAAATAGATTGACATATTGCAAAAAACGATCAACTACATAATTATTGATTGATTAATTTTTAACTCTTTCGAACTTCACAATTAATATTTATTGATATTTTGCAAGATTCATTAAAGGCAAAATTTATGTTGTTTAAATGAAACATACATGAAAATGTATAGTAAATTTCAATTTAATTCTTTTTTCAAATTCAGTTACAAAATACATTCAAAATTAATAGTGTTAAAAAATTATAGAAATGCGAATAATAATTATACGTATAAAGAAAATGTATAAAATAAATGTATGCGTAAAGATATCCATGTTCAAGATTTATGAAAATTGTTTTTCCATAATTGGAAAACGTGGTATCTATATTTATTAATATTGTATTGATAAAGATAATTGCAGATATATAACATGACATCAAATAAAAAAGTATAATTTGAACATGTAGTCATAACATCAGATACATAACTCGTCAATAAGATTTGATCATTCTTGTAGATTTAGTTCCAGCATTTATCGTTCTACAGCGTAGAGGGCGTAAGAAAACCATTTGTTTACATGTGAGACAAGAAGCCCCATATGGTGATTGGTCTATCCTATCCCTCGTCTGTGGTGATAGTTCCACGTTCTTAGTTCCACAACCGATGAAAGTATCTCGGCATTGGGTGGCATTGGGGCCGTTACCGACCGCTCCCCGTACCCACTCAGGACCCACTTTGGGGCCCGCAGTTTAACACGGGGGCTGGCAGTCTATCTCGTCGGTGCCCGAGCGTGAGCACTCTCTTCCTCTCTGCTGGTACTACACCGGGGACACTAAAAACCCGGGAGTGAGCACTCTCATTTCCTCTCTGCAGTGCCAACCTCTTTGGAGTGTAGCGTGACCCGTTGATCACGCGAACATAGCTACGAATAGCGCTACTGCTCGGTATGTCCAGTTAATGATGCTGAGAGGGAAATTTGAATATAAAGCGTAATGTTTCAAAGCAGTATATTTCATATACATATATTTTATTCGGGTACGATAGCTTAGGCTTAGAATAAGTAAGGAAACGAGAGGTTTCCACAGAGATCCTTGACGAAATCAGATGAGCGAGACTAATCGAGGAATTTGGGTAAAGTCACGTAACCTCTTGGAGGAGCTTCTCCAATTTCACATAAACAAACAGTCGAAGTCTATAATCGGTCAAGAACAGGAAGTCGTAAATTCTCTGTCAAGGACCTCTTGGAACCCCCTCGGACCTCTCTCGGTCCCATGACCCTTGTTTTGGCGGGCCATCACCCTCGCGTGTACCCCCTCTCGTGCGCGCGCTATTGAGACACCTCCACCACCAATCACCATCGAGCTGCAACCAAGGATGAGCCACCCGACGAATCAACGTCCAGCGAGAAGATTCGAATTTTCCTATTGGCTAAGGAAAAGGAAGCTGGAAGAAGATAAAACCTCAGGACGAGAAAATACAGATAGATTTACATTTCTGAGATCTTAGAAGCAACATCGAGTCCTCTATTAAATAAAGTCTATTTCTTTTCATTACATTGTCTTGTCAAAAGTTTATTCTAAAAACCTTCCGCGAGCAGAGTGCTTCAGCGCTCCACGGGCATCCGAACCCTATAAATTCCCCAATCCCACCACACTGCGACGTAACATAGCAGTTTTTGGTGACAGCGGTGGGATATTGAAGGAAGTTTTGGAGATCATCTGGACCATCAACAACAAGACGATACTGCCGGCTCGTGGAAGGCTCTGGAAAGGTGCATCTCTCTCTCCTGGGTTTTCGCACGGTTTCCCCAGGAGCTTGGGTAAATACCAGAGAACGAGTGACGTCAGCGGCCGTGCAAGATACCCTGCCTGTCACACGCACCCCTGAATAATCATCATCGACGAGGAAAATCCAGCCGACGACGAGGAAAATCCAGCCGACAACGAGGAGAATCCAGCCGGGAGAATTCAACGGCGAGGAACCAGGAAATCACGATTGGTGGTGGACCATATTAGTGTAATCCGAGCAGCGCAGTCCCTGTAAGTCAATAATATAAAATTACATTATTTTCACCCCGCGTAGAATGTCGCGTAGCTTCAAAATATCGCGTAGAGGTAGGAAAGTACGTAAGATCAGCTTGAGTAGTAGTGGTAGTTCATTTATTGTTGACGACATAGCTCCTGTGTCACCCCCAATAGTATCTACGGTTGCTCTTCCTCAAATGAGCATTCCGCCATCCGATAATAGTTTCCCAATACAGAGTACCCCAATTAATTCTCCTACCTTTTATGGTATAAGCGCCTCCTCTAATATTAACAGCCCCGCAGCTATCGGAACAAGTTCCTCTGTTAATATACCCGAACATTCTTTTATGCCATTGAAACTTGCTATTGACCTTGTACCCCAATTTGATGGACAATCTTGCTCGGTGATTAAATTTATAAGGGAATGCAACCTTGCCAACAATAGAGTCAAACCCACCGATAAATCTAATCTTCTTGCCCTGATTAGGAATAAAATCGTAGGCCATGCTGACTTCCTAGTTTCAGATCACCGCGAAGTCAATAGTTTAGACGACTTGATAAACCTCTTAAAGGAAACATTCGCGCGATTTTTCAAGGTAGAGAAAGCGAAATTTCTGAGGAACGTCGATATACCTCTTCGAAACTCACCGTGCGCGACGCTGGATTGTACGTGACAAATACAAATACAAATAGGTGAACTCCAACGCTGACGCATTGTCCCGAAACCCTGTTGACTTCCAAAATAATCCGACTCCCCAAACAAACTCAACTGACCCTTGTTCGGAGAATTCGGGGGTGGCCCTCGCAGGCGCCGGCGAGGTGCTGCTCACGAACCTTCAGACAAACCCAAACCCAGACGAAAGTTTAGAATGGTACTGTGAAGAACAGGTTGCTGCTGTTTTCCTTGCGCGCGGGCAAGCAGTAGTTAGAAACGAGGTCGAAGACAGTTGCAATAAATCTAATAGTAAAGACAGTGATAATGACGACAGTGACGATTACCATACTGCTGACGAAGACGAGACGCCTTTACCCTCAATGAAATTTCACGTAGGAGGGAAGGAACCACTCTCTGATCTGGACGAGGTCGTTGAAAGACACGGCAACCGTGAAGAGAGTGTAGATATCCGGATTCCGTCTCGGGCATCGTTGGCTTGCCGCGACTCGGGCGCCTGGGAAATCGGCACTCGTGGAACCACCAATGATCCGTCCCAGGACCCGTTAGGGACAAGTCCGATGCTTTCTGTTTCATGCTCTGGATGCCCTGAGAATATCGGCACTCGTGGAACCACCAATGATCCGTCTCAGGCAGCTATTCATGGTATTGTGTTGCGTGGTAAAGCGCTGGTTTATTCGGCTGACGAGCCGGAGGTTATAGGGACGCAATCCGGGATAGGGCCGACCTCATTAGAACCTGAGATAGAAATGGAAAATCTTTATGATACGACGCCGAAGGCGAATAAATTATTACCTCTTAGAATCACGGACAGTATACTCAACCCTCATTCCACTCCTCTCCCAACTTTTAAATATTCTAAGGATTACCTCTACGGCATTTCATCCACAGTCATTAGGGTCTCTCGAACGCGCCCATAGAGTCCTCGTAGAATACTTAAAACACTACTGCACGAAAACAGATTGGGATGATTGGATTAGATTTGGGATGTTCACATATAATACCTCGATGCATGAAGCTACAGATTTTACTCCACACGAATTAGTCTTTGGCGTTAAGGCCTCGATCCCTTCTGAATTCAGCAAACAAGAAATCCCACGGACATTCTTTCATTATTTGAACGAACTATTTACAAAGATTACTACTACTCAAGCGATGGCGGCAACCAATTTAAACCGAGCAAAAGAGAAAAGTAAACAATTGTATGATAAAAATGTTAACCCTCGTAAGTTTAATGTAGGAGATTATGTTTATCTAGTTAGGGAACCAAAACATCAAAATTTGACTCCGACTGGACAAGGCCATACCGCGTAGTTAATGTATACAACGATCTAACAATAGAGATAGAAATAGGTAATAATAAATTTAAAACCGTACATGCGAATAAATTGAAATTAGCTTGCATACGATTAGATTAGTAAAAACGATTGTATTTACAAATAAACTTAACCTCGCCTAAATAACTGTAATGTAAACATACATATATATACACCAGGAATTCCGAGTCGTAGGTACACATGCGCTCACACACACGT
>CAJYYF030000044.1:0-10000 GCA_913789895.3 Seladonia tumulorum
ATTCAATTTATAAAATTGTAATAATTTGTTCTTTCAATAACAATAGGTATGAATCTATGATAGGCCCCACAAATTTCAGAGCATTGACCAAAAAATATTCCTGGGCGTAATGAAATTAAAGATATTTGGTTAATACGCCCAGGAGAAGCGTCTATTTTAATTCCTAAGGCTGGGACAGTTCATGAATGAATTACATCTATTGAAGATACTAATAAACGGATAGGAATTTTATAGGGGATAATTGCTCGGTTATCAACATCTAAAAGACGAAATTGATTAATGTTATCAATAGATTTAATTATGTATGAATCAAATATAATATTATAAAATTCAGGGTATTCGTATCTTCAATATCATTGATGGCCAATAGATTTAACAGTAAAATATGTTGGGTTTCATAATTCATCAATAAAATAAAGAGTTTTTAAAGAAGGAATAGAAATAATTAAAAGTATAATTATAGGAGTGATAGTTCATAAAATTTCGATGTTATGATTTTTTAATAAGTTTAAATTTAAAAATTTATTATTTAAAGTAAAAATTAATATATATAGTGTTAATATAGTAATTATAGTTAAAATAATTATAGTAAAATTGTAAAAATAAAATAAGTTATCAGCAAAAGGAGAATTAGGGTCTTGGAAAGAATATATATTTCATGTAGCTATAATTATATATTTGAGACTAATAAAAATTAAATTTAATAAGTATTTAATTCAAATATAAATATAAATATAAATATAAATAATAAATAATAAATAATAAATTATAATAAATAATAAATAAAAATAATAAATAATATAAAATATAAATATAAATATAAGAATAAATATAGATATAATATAAATATAAAATAAAATAAAAGGTTAAATACAATAAAAATAAGAAAAAGAAAAAGAAGAAAAGAAATATATAAATTACCAATAACTAATTTTTAAATTAAATTTTAATAAAAATTTTATAAAATTTTATTAATGAGGCTTAAACTCATTGCACTATTCTGCCATATTAAAATTTAATTAGGATAATAGGAGTTTCATTATATGAATGTCTTAAAGGTGGGTAATTTTGTATTCATTCTAAAGAAGATTGAAAATATTTAAAAATAATTAAACGTTTTATAATTAATCTTTCTAATATAATAAAGATTAGAAAAATTATTCTATTAAATGCAATTAATGAGCCAATAGAAGAAATTAAATTTCAACAATAATATGCATCTGGGTAATCTGAGTATCGTCGTGGTATGCCTATTAGGCCTAAAAAATGTTGGGGGAAAAATGTTAAATTTACACCAGTAAATATTATTGTAAACTGAATATTTAATAATTTTTTATTTAAAGTTAAACCAGTAAAAAGAGGGTATCAATGAATTAAACTAGCAATAATTGAAAATACAGCTCCTATTGATAATACGTAATGAAAATGTCCAATAACATAATAAGTATCATGAAGTATAATATCAATAGAAGAGTTGGATAATATAATTCCTGTAAGACCTCCTATTGTAAATAGAAAAATAAATCCTAGTGATCAAGTGATAGAAGGATTTATTTTGATTTTTGAACCACAGTAAGTGGCAAGTCAACTAAAAATTTTAATTCCTGTTGGTACTGCAATAATTATGGTAGCAGATGTAAAGTAAGCTCGAGTGTCAACATCTAATCCAACTGTAAATATATGATGAGCTCATACAATAAATCCTAGGAATCCAATACCTAATATAGCATAAATTATTCCTAAATTTCCAAAAACTTCTTTTTTTCCTCTTTCATTAAAAATAATATGAGAGATTAATCCAAATCCAGGGAGGATTAAAATATAAACTTCTGGGTGACCAAAAAATCAAAATAAATGTTGGTATAGAATTGGGTCTCCTCCCCCAGAAGGGTCAAAGAAAGATGTATTTATATTTCGATCAGTTAGTAATATAGTAATCGCTCCAGCTAAGATAGGTAAGGATAAGAGTAGTAAAATAGCGGTAATTTTTACTGATCATGGGAATAAAGGGATTTGATTTATTTTAAGTGAAATATTTTTTATTAATATGATTGAAACAATAAAATTAATAGCTCCTATAATTGAAGAAATTCCTGCTATATGGAGTGAAAAAATAGTAAAATCTACGGAAGAAGTTGAATGGTATATAATTGATGATAGGGGGGGGTAAATAGTTCATCCAGTCCCTGACCCCGTTGATATAGTTCTTCTTATTAAGAGTATAAATAAGGAAGGAATAAGTAATCAAAATCTTATATTATTTATTCGTGGGAATGCTATATCAGGGGCTCCAATTATTAAAGGTACTAATCAATTTCCAAATCCCCCAATTATAAATGGTATAACTATAAAAAAAATTATAATAAAAGCATGAGATGTGATGATAGTGTTATAGATTTGATCGTTATTAATTCATCTTCCTGGGGTTCTTAATTCTATACGAATAATTATTCTTAATGAAGCTCCAATTATTCCTGATCATATGGCGAAAATAAAATAAAGTATGCCAATATTTTTGTGATTGGTAGAGTATAATCATTTTTTATAATATATATATATATATATATAATGTATATATTTAATGTTATGCCTGAAAAAGGAATAAATTGTAAATTTATTTATGAAATTAATTTTTCTAACATTAAGATTTATATTGGTGAGAATATATGTAAAACTTTGAAGGCTTTAAGTTTGGTTAACTTAAAATCTTGTTTATATAGTTTATTTAAAATATTAAATTGCAAATTTAAAGAAATTGTTAATTATAAATTTAATTTATAAAAATATAAATAATAAATATTGTAAATATTAATAAAGATAAATATATGATTAATATAATATTAGTGTTAGTTTTTTTATTATAATTAATTTTATGTCCAATTTTAAGATTTGTTAAGAAGAAATAATTTCTATTAAAATTTAAATAATTAAAAGTTATTATTAATCTAGAAATAATAATTAATATAGTTAATATAGATAAATAATTATTTAATATTATTGATTCAATTAAATTCCATTTAATTATAAAAGAAGTAAATGGGGGAAGTTGTGAGTATATAAATATTATTAAATTATATGATATTTTATTTTTAAAATTTAATTTTATAGTTAAAGAATTTTTGTAAAATAAATTTAATTCCTTTAGTATTAATAAGATTATTAATGTTGATAATATATAAATAATTATATAAGTTAATATTAAATTTATATTTAAATAAGAAAAAATTAATATGAGAGGGATATTATATATTGATGAGTAGTTTATTAAAAGAGTGAGTGAAGAGGTATTGAAGGAAAATATTACAGGGGGTAAAATTATTAGGATTAAAAAAATTAAAATATTATAATTTAAATTAATGAAATTTAAAAATATAAAAATAGGAATGCATTTTAAAATAGTTAATATTAAAATTAATGAGTTAAAATTAATGTTTTTTATTAAAAAGTTTATTCATCTATTTAAGGGAAATAGTCCTAATTTTATTCATAAACTAAATAATAAAATATAATTAATATTTGAGTTAAATAAATTTAGAAAACAGTAAATGATTAAAATTGAAGTTAGGCAAGAAATTAAAAAATATATAATTCTATAGATTTTAAGAGAATTAATATTTATATAAATACAAAATAAAAGAGAAGAAATTTCTAAAAATAATCACATTAAAAATAAATTAGGGGTAAAAAAAGAAATTAAAGTAATAATTAATAAAATAATATAGATAATAATATTTATTTATAATTAATAATTTAATTTTAGTTTAATTTTAAGAATTAATAATTTATTAGATTTTAATTATAATATATATATATATATATATATATATATTTAAGTGTGTTAGCATATAAAATTTTGATTTTTATGGTATTAATTATTTTAATAAATATAATTATAAATAGTAAAAGTGATTATAATTAAGCTCACATTTTTATTATATCAAAATAATCCTTTTATCAGGCATTTTACTTATATAAAAGAGTTTATCTATATTTAGGGTATGAACCTAAAAGCTTAAATTTAGCTTATCTATATGGTTAAATTTAAAATTGTATAGATAATGAAAATAAAGAGAAAATTTTATAATAAATTTAAATTTAATTTGAATTTAGAGGGATTTTCAAAGTAAAATTAAATTTAAGTAAAATTGTATAGATAATAAAAATAAAGAGAAAATTTTATAATAAATTTAAATTTAATTTGAATTTAGAGGGATTTTCAAAGTAAAATTAAATTTAAGTAAAATTGTATAGATAATAAAAATAAAGAGAAAATTTTATAATAAATTTAAATTTAATTTGAATTTAGAGGGATTTTCAAAGTAAAATTAAATTTAAGTAAAATTGTATAGATAATAAAAATAAAGAGAAAATTTTATAATAAATTTAAATTTAATTTGAATTTAGAGGGATTTTCAAAGTAAAATTAAATTTAAGTAAAATTATATAGATAATGAAAATAAAGAGAAAATTTTATAATAAATTTAAATTTAATTTGAATTTAGAGGGATTTTCAAAGTAAAATTAAATTTAAGTAAAATTATATAGATAATGAAAATAAAGAGAAAATTTTATAATAAATTTAAATTTAATTTGAATTTAGAGGGATTTTCAAAGTAAAATTAAATTTAAGTAAAATTGTATAGATAATGAAAATAAAGAGAAAATTTTATAATAAATTTAAATTTAATTTGAATTTAGAGGGATTTTCAAAGTAAAATTAAATTTAAGTAAAATTGTATAGATAATGAAAATAAAGAGAAAATTTTATAGTAAATTTAAATTTAATTTGAATTTAGAGGGATTTTCAAAGTAAAATTAAATTTAAGTAAAATTGTATAGATAATGAAAATAAAGAGAAAATTTTATAATAAATTTAAATTTAATTTGAATTTAGAGGGATTTTCAAAGTAAAATTAAATTTAAGTAAAATTGTATAGATAATAAAAATAAAGAGAAAATTTTATAATAAATTTAAATTTAATTTGAATTTAGAGGGATTTTCAAAGTAAAATTAAATTTAAGTAAAATTGTATAGATAATAAAAATAAAGAGAAAATTTTATAATAAATTTAAATTTAATTTGAATTTAGAGGGATTTTCAAAGTAAAATTAAATTTAAGTAAAATTGTATAGATAATAAAAATAAAGAGAAAATTTTATAATAAATTTAAATTTAATTTGAATTTAGAGGGATTTTCAAAGTAAAATTAAATTTAAGTAAAATTATATAGATAATGAAAATAAAGAGAAAATTTTATAATAAATTTAAATTTAATTTGAATTTAGAGGGATTTTCAAAGTAAAATTAAATTTAAGTAAAATTATATAGATAATGAAAATAAAGAGAAAATTTTATAATAAATTTAAATTTAATTTGAATTTAGAGGGATTTTCAAAGTAAAATTAAATTTAAGTAAAATTGTATAGATAATGAAAATAAAGAGAAAATTTTATAATAAATTTAAATTTAATTTGAATTTAGAGGGATTTTCAAAGTAAAATTAAATTTAAGTAAAATTATATAGATAATGAAAATAAAGAGAAAATTTTATAATAAATTTAAATTTAATTTGAATTTAGAGGGATTTTCAAAGTAAAATTAAATTTAAGTAAAATTGTATAGATAATGAAAATAAAGAGAAAATTTTATAATAAATTTAAATTTAATTTGAATTTAGAGGGATTTTCAAAGTAAAATTAAATTTAAGTAAAATTATATAGATAATGAAAATAAAGAGAAAATTTTATAATAAATTTAAATTTAATTTGAATTTAGAGGGATTTTCAAAGTAAAATTAAATTTAAGTAAAATTGTATAGATAATAAAAATAAAGAGAAAATTTTATAATAAATTTAAATTTAATTTGAATTTAGAGGGATTTTCAAAGTAAAATTAAATTTAAGTAAAATTATATAGATAATGAAAATAAAGAGAAAATTTTATAACAAATTTAAATTTAATTTGAATTTAGGGGGATTTTCAAAGTAAAATTAAATTTAAGTAAAATTGTATAGATAATGAAAATAAAGAGAAAATTTTATAATAAATTTAAATTTAATTTGAATTTAGAGGGATTTTCAAAGTAAAATTAAATTTAAGTAAAATTGTATAGATAATAAAAATAAAGAGAAAATTTTATAATAAATTTAAATTTAATTTGAATTTAGAGGGATTTTCAAAGTAAAATTAAATTTAAGTAAAATTGTATAGATAATAAAAATAAAGAGAAAATTTTATAATAAATTTAAATTTAATTTGAATTTAGAGGGATTTTCAAAGTAAAATTAAATTTAAGTAAAATTGTATAGATAATGAAAATAAAGAGAAAATTTTATAATAAATTTAAATTTAATTTGAATTTAGAGGGATTTTCAAAGTAAAATTAAATTTAAGTAAAATTGTATAGATAATGAAAATAAAGAGAAAATTTTATAGTAAATTTAAATTTAATTTGAATTTAGAGGGATTTTCAAAGTAAAATTAAATTTGAGTAAAATTGTATAGATAATGAAAATAAAGAGAAAATTTTATAATAAATTTAAATTTAATTTGAATTTAGAGGGATTTTCAAAGTAAAATTAAATTTAAGTAAAATTGTATAGATAATAAAAATAAAGAGAAAATTTTATAATAAATTTAAATTTAATTTGAATTTAGAGGGATTTTCAAAGTAAAATTAAATTTGAGTAAAATTGTATAGATAATGAAAATAAAGAGAAAATTTTATAATAAATTTAAATTTAATTTGAATTTAGAGGGATTTTCAAAGTAAAATTAAATTTAAGTAAAATTGTATAGATAATAAAAATAAAGAGAAAATTTTATAATAAATTTAAATTTAATTTGAATTTAGAGGGATTTTCAAAGTAAAATTAAATTTAAGTAAAATTGTATAGATAATGAAAATAAAGAGAAAATTTTATAACAAATTTAAATTTAATTTGAATTTAGGGGGATTTTCAAAGTAAAATTAAATTTAAGTAAAATTGTATAGATAATGAAAATAAAGAGAAAATTTTATAGTAAATTTAAATTTAATTTGAATTTAGAGGGATTTTCAAAGTAAAATTAAATTTGAGTAAAATTGTATAGATAATGAAAATAAAGAGAAAATTTTATAATAAATTTAAATTTAATTTGAATTTAGAGGGATTTTCAAAGTAAAATTAAATTTAAGTAAAATTATATAGATAATAAAAATAAAGAGAAAATTTTATAATAAATTTAAATTTAATTTGAATTTAGAGGGATTTTCAAAGTAAAATTAAATTTAAGTAAAATTGTATAGATAATGAAAATAAAGAGAAAATTTTATAATAAATTTAAATTTAATTTGAATTTAGAGGGATTTTCAAAGTAAAATTAAATTTAAGTAAAATTGTATAGATAATGAAAATAAAGAGAAAATTTTATAATAAATTTAAATTTAATTTGAATTTAGAGGGATTTTCAAAGTAAAATTAAATTTAAGTAAAATTGTATAGATAATAAAAATAAAGAGAAAATTTTATAATAAATTTAAATTTAATTTGAATTTAGAGGGATTTTCAAAGTAAAATTAAATTTAAGTAAAATTGTATAGATAATGAAAATAAAGAGAAAATTTTATAATAAATTTAAATTTAATTTGAATTTAGAGGGATTTTCAAAGTAAAATTAAATTTAAGTAAAATTGTATAGATAATGAAAATAAAGAGAAAATTTTATAATAAATTTAAATTTAATTTGAATTTAGAGGGATTTTCAAAGTAAAATTAAATTTAAGTAAAATTGTATAGATAATGAAAATAAAGAGAAAATTTTATAATAAATTTAAATTTAATTTGAATTTAGAGGGATTTTCAAAGTAAAATTAAATTTAAGTAAAATTGTATAGATAATGAAAATAAAGAGAAAATTTTATAGTAAATTTAAATTTAATTTGAATTTAGAGGGATTTTCAAAGTAAAATTAAATTTAAGTAAAATTGTATAGATAATGAAAATAAAGAGAAAATTTTATAATAAATTTAAATTTAATTTGAATTTAGAGGGATTTTCAAAGTAAAATTAAATTTAAGTAAAATTATATAGATAATGAAAATAAAGAGAAAATTTTATAATAAATTTAAATTTAATTTGAATTTAGAGGGATTTTCAAAGTAAAATTAAATTTAAGTAAAATTATATAGATAATGAAAATAAAGAGAAAATTTTATAATAAATTTAAATTTAATTTGAATTTAGAGGGATTTTCAAAGTAAAATTAAATTTAAGTAAAATTGTATAGATAATGAAAATAAAGAGAAAATTTTATAATAAATTTAAATTTAATTTGAATTTAGAGGGATTTTCAAAGTAAAATTAAATTTAAGTAAAATTATATAGATAATGAAAATAAAGAGAAAATTTTATAATAAATTTAAATTTAATTTGAATTTAGAGGGATTTTCAAAGTAAAATTAAATTTAAGTAAAATTGTATAGATAATGAAAATAAAGAGAAAATTTTATAATAAATTTAAATTTAATTTGAATTTAGGGGGATTTTCAAAGTAAAATTAAATTTAAGTAAAATTGTATAGATAATGAAAATAAAGAGAAAATCTTATAGTAAATTTAAATTTAATTTGAATTTAGAGGGATTTTCAAAGTAAAATTAAATTTGAGTAAAATTGTATAGATAATGAAAATAAAGAGAAAATTTTATAATAAATTTAAATTTAATTTGAATTTAGAGGGATTTTCAAAGTAAAATTAAATTTAAGTAAAATTATATAGATAATGAAAATAAAGAGAAAATTTTATAATAAATTTAAATTTAATTTGAATTTAGAGGGATTTTCAAAGTAAAATTAAATTTAAGTAAAATTATATAGATAATGAAAATAAAGAGAAAATTTTATAATAAATTTAAATTTAATTTGAATTTAGAGGGATTTTCAAAGTAAAATTAAATTTAAGTAAAATTGTATAGATAATGAAAATAAAGAGAAAATTTTATAATAAATTTAAATTTAATTTGAATTTAGGGGGATTTTCAAAGTAAAATTAAATTTAAGTAAAATTGTATAGATAATGAAAATAAAGAGAAAATTTTATAATAAATTTAAATTTAATTTGAATTTAGAGGGATTTTCAAAGTAAAATTAAATTTAAGTAAAATTATATAGATAATGAAAATAAAGAGAAAATTTTATAATAAATTTAAATTTAATTTGAATTTAGAGGGATTTTCAAAGTAAAATTAAATTTAAGTAAAATTGTATAGATAATGAAAATAAAGAGAAAATTTTATAATAAATTTAAATTTAATTTGAATTTAGGGGGATTTTCAAAGTAAAATTAAATTTAAGTAAAATT
Organism: Seladonia tumulorum; assembly: GCA_913789895.3. NCBI lineage: Eukaryota > Metazoa > Arthropoda > Insecta > Hymenoptera > Halictidae > Seladonia > Seladonia tumulorum. The sequence goes on from CAJYYF030000044.1 coordinate 9,342, forward strand.
GTATAGATAATGAAAATAAAGAGAAAATTTTATAATAAATTTAAATTTAATTTGAATTTAGAGGGATTTTCAAAGTAAAATTAAATTTAAGTAAAATTGTATAGATAATGAAAATAAAGAGAAAATTTTATAATAAATTTAAATTTAATTTGAATTTAGAGGGATTTTCAAAGTAAAATTAAATTTAAGTAAAAATTATTGAAATTTTGAGGTTTTTGGGTGAATTTTATTTCAAAAAATTTATTAATTATTGTAGTTAATTGGAAATTAAAGTTATTAGTATAAAAATTTGGTTAAAATGGGAAATTTGTAAAATTTAATTTTTTTAAAAAAATATATATATATATATATAAATAATTTATATATTTATATTTATATATATATATAAATAATTTATATATTTATATTTATATATATATATAAATAATTTATATATTTATATTTATATATATATTTAAATTTAATTATGCCTAATAAATTTATTAATATATATTCATTTATATATATATAAATAATTTATTTATTAAATATTTATATATATATAAATAATTTATATATATCTAATTAAATTTAATTATGCCTAATAAATTTATTAATATATATACATTTATATATACTTTTAGATTTTTAGAGCAGAACAATAATAATCTAATATAATA